>CAWUFW010007993.1:778897-942436 GCA_963921515.1 Calotriton arnoldi | reverse complement strand
CTTATTTTTAGTGATGCCCAAATGGCCTTCGTGTGCTACTTCTATTAACCTCTTCCTCAGGGTGCTGGGGGCATCAATTTTGTTCCTCCAAATATACAACCATCCCTCTCTGACACCTCTCCCCTGACAATCCAGTATGGTCTTTTCCTTAATTTTATTTATAGTGTCCCACCCTTTAACCAACAACTCTGCCACATTCTTAAGGATGGGATCAGTACTAAGTTCCTGTTTCCACATGCCCTCCTCTATGGCCCCCCTGGTAATGAGGCATACACTTTCTAGGGGGGGGGGGAGAGGTCCTCATCCTGGTCCTAGTCCATCACTTCACGCTGAACACTGTCTGCCTTTCTTACTAAACGTGACAGACAATCTGCTGTATAGTTCTTAACTCCTGGAACATACTGTACCTCAAAGCTAAACTCTTGTAAGCTTACTACCAACCTCTTGATCCGGCTCGAGCTCTCTACTATACCTTTGTTTGTGAAAACCTCTTTGAAGAGGTTTATGATCAGTTTGTACTCTGAACTCTGTTCCCCATACAAAGTCCTTAAATTTGCTGAGTGCCCAGTGTACAGCCAGGGTTTCTCTCTCAATTACTGAGTAATTAAACTCTGCTTGTCTTGGTGCTCTGGAAGCAAAGGCAATCATGTGTTCCCGTGTAATATCTTCCTGTACTAGTACTGCTCCTATACCCTTAGAACTGGCACCAGTTGCTATGATGGTGGTTTTCCCTGGTATAAAGGACTGGAGACGAGGCGTGTCAGACAAAGCTTTCTTGATGTCTAAAAATTTACTCTCGCACTCCTCATCCCATGAGCATGTTGTATTCATTTTGAGCGGTTTGCGCATCTGGAATGTGCAGCCAGCAAAGTTGTTTATGAACTTGCAATCGAATTCAACCATCCTCAAGAATGACTTGAGCTCATCCTTATTCTTGGGGGGCCGTCCATTAAATTCAGGAGCGTACCTCTCTTTCACAGTCTCTTCTTTTTTTTACAGTGGTCATCGCAGAGGTGACACAACCATCTCTTGGTGTTGGATACGAGCTTGGCCGGTCTGTGGCCATGAAGAAGAAGATCCTGTGCCTTTTCCGGCCCTCTTCTGGTCGATGTAAGTGTCCCTACTGTCGCCCTCCACTATTCTTTGTAGCAACCTACAGATGTTGGGCTGTGGGAAATGTAGACAATGCGGAAGAGAGGGCAGAGTGGGAACAGGTCAGAGAAGAGGGAAAGGAGATGGAGATAGGAGGAAGAGGAGAGAATATGACAAAAAAAGGCAAATGTGAGGGAGAGAAGAAGGGTGCAGAGAGTGGGGTCAGATATATGGGGGACGAGTGGCCGAGAGAGGGGAGTGACATGGAGGTGTAGACAAAGGAGAGCAACACAGAAGGGGCAGAGAAAGTTACAGCAAAGTCCATGAAATCTTTACAGATGGAGTATTTATCATATAGTGAAGGCATCCAAATCACTTTTTTGAAAAAGGGTGCTTCCTCATGAAATTGTGAACATAGGTACTCATTAGAGGGAAACTCCATGACTGCACTAGCGACTATAGAACTGGCAATACATGCGTTGATGCGTTTTTCACACAGTGACTTGCAGCGCAGTAGGGGCTTAAATTGACATAATAATGCTGATATCTATCCTCGATTGTTCCAGACGACCTCCCCTGCACGTTGTTGGCAAGGATGAGCAGTATTAACTTGCATTGTTCGTGCCTGTTGATTGACTACGTTTGGTGGTCCCAAAGGAATTAATGCTACCGAGTGTTTCCAGCAGTGTCATAAGACAGTATCAGGAACCTACAGTTAGGGTGGAACTCCAGACTCATCTAGCCATTTTAGCCCTTTCACACTGCACGGTCCACGCTGCAGTGCCTACGCAGTGGGTCAACACCACACAGTCCACTGCACTGGGTTCACAGTGCGAGGCCATTGTAGCCATAACAAGCTCAGTTCCTTGATCCGTGAGTCTACAAACAATCTTGAAATGCTGCACGGCTTATAGGTGAAGAGCAGTGTATAGTTCTTATGCCATCTGGGTTCTGACATTAATTTCAGACTGGCTAGGGAGCCTGGGTCTTACGTGTGTGGCAGCGCTTGTTCCTGACTAGTACTACCTGGTAGATGGTATTTGGAGCCTTGTTCCATACTCTTGAGTCCTTGGAAGCCTTGTTCCATAGTCAGTCACCTTGACAGAATTAATCTTAAGCTTGTTCAGATTGCCCATGTCTGCTTTAGACCACTCTCTGTAACTAGCCTTCGTGAAAAGAGGTTTTCATGTGACTTAGACTCCTTCCTACTGTAGAAAAAACAATTACATTTGTGGTTCTTTGGTGGTTGTATAGTCTGGGGTTGTACTGTGCTGTGTGGTTGCGCTGGAGTGGAAGATTTGCTCTTCTTTGGCTGTTTGCTCTGTTGTGGGAATTTAGCTCATCAATGGGTTTCCCTCTTATTTAGGGGGTTTTGTTCTAGTGTTGGGGTTTCGCTCCTCTGTAGTGAAATTGGTGCGTGGCTCTTTTCTATGTTGGTGGGGGTTGCTCTTCTCCGGGGATTGTTTTTGCTTTGAGGGTCGATGTTCTGTTGATTTTTGGTTCTGGGGACACAATTCTGTGGTTTTGCCTGCCGGGGCTGTGGTTTCACAAGGGTTGTTTCTATTCTGCGGATGGTGTGGTTGTGTGGCTGTTGCGGTGAGGGTTTCTGTTCTGTGAGGTTGCCTTTTTCGTGGCGGTTGCTTTCAGGAGAGATTGATCTGAAAATCATATGGACTGTGTGATTGGGTAATATAGTGGAATGATTTTTTTTCATATTCTTCCAAATTCTGCCACTGCCAGCTGTGTCCTTCACACAGCTGAAGATATTGTTGAGGATCAGCCGGTCTGCCTTTTTTCACACACCTCACACTCTTCGTCCAATACAGGTTTGTCAGCTATGATACGTGGGGCAGAAGACAACAAACGCTTCTTTGTAAAAGATTACCAGGAGCAGGATATTGAGAAACTCCTGGAAGAATATTTCAGAGCCACCTTCCCTGATGCCCTCACAATGCAGCTATGAGACGATGTTGACTGAGAGCCAATGGTCTTTGTTGTGTTTTACCTTGGAACAGAAGGCATCCACGTTGCACTGCTTACATGCATTTCATTTTTTGTATATAATGTTAAGCATTGATTAAATTGTTATTTTGGTTAGTTCTGACAAATGTGTTTTTGTAATAAAAATGTTCAATTTCCTCGTTTCGATATTTCTTTTTGTAACTTGGGTAAACCATAAGATGTTAGATAAATGTATAGCTGATGTAAATAATCACCTTAAAATGCTGCTCCGTTTAACTCTGTTCCATGAGCTGAGGTAGAAACGTGGATTGCAAGCATGCATCACTTTTGGCTATCATTGATGCGAACCGAAGATGTTAATGGTGGCCTGTTGAGTTGTCCGTAGCGGTCCCAGCGCTGATGGGAAAGGATGAAGCCACCTGACTGTAGCAGCTAGTGCTGAAATTGCCAAAGGGTGTTCTGCTAACAGGAAGCAACAAAACAGATTGGTAGAAATGTCTGTTGTTCCAAAAGTTTAAGCTGAAAATGAAAAACACCTCCTACTCTGCTGCCAGGGTCCACGCTCAAAAGTTGGGATACATGCATCTTCACCAAAATGGAGTTAAAAGTTCTCAACCGTACGAAGACCCTTCAATCAATCAAGCAAGGGTTGGTAAAGCGCAACTACTCACCCGTGAGGGTCTCGAGGCGCTGGGCAGAGGAGCAGATACATCTAAGTGCTGGGGTCATTCGAAGAGCCAGGCCAGGTCTTGAGCTCCTGCCTGAACTGAAGCAGTGTAGGGCATTGACGGAGGTGGAGGGGTAGATCGTTCCAGGTCTTGGCAGCGAGGAAGGAGAACGATTTTCCTCTGGTTCTGGTCTTGCGGATCCGTGGGACGGTGGCCAGGGCGAGCTGGGCGGAGCAGAGTTGTCTTCTGGGTGCGTGGTAGGAGAGGCGGCTGTTCAGGTATGTTGCTCCGGCATTGTGGAGGGCCTTGTAAGCGTAGGTGAGGAGTTTGAAGGTTATTCTTCTGTCTGCCGGGAGCCAGTGGAGTCCGCAGAGGTGTTGAGTGATGTGACTGTGCCAGGGAGGGTTTGGGGGGGTCAAGGACCAGTCTGGCTGTGGCGTTCTGGACATTCTGGAGCTTGAGGAGGTTTTCTGGGTAACGCCGGCGTAGAGTGTGTTGCCATAGTCGAGTCTGCTACTGTGAGCGCGTGAGTGATGGTCTTTGTGAATTCGGAGGGGCTCCATCTGAGGGTCTTTCGCAGCAGGTGGAGGGTATTGAAATAGACCGAGGATACTGAGTTGATCTGGCGGTCCATAGTGAGCGATGCGTCTAGTATGATGCCGAGATTTCGTGCGTGGTCCTTCGGGGTGGAGGGAGTTCCTAGCGCAGAGGGCCACCAGGTATTGTTCCATGCAGAGGGGTTGGATCCCTGGATAAGAACTTCTGGCTTTCATCCCTCCTTGGAAGTTGTGCCTGGTGACGTTGGGTTCGTTGGTGAGGGAGACGAATAGCTGTGTGTCGTCGGTGTAGGAGACGACGATGAGTCCGTGGTTCCAGACGATGGTTGCGAGGGGGGCCATGTAGACGTTGAAGAGGGTGGGGCTGAGAGAGGAGCCATAGGGTACTCCGCAGTTGGTCTCTGTCTGTTCCTAGAGGTATGGTGGAAGTCTGACCCATTGTGTTCTGCCTGTGAGAAAGGATAGGATCCAGTTGAGGGCCTTGTAACGGATGCCGGTGTTGTGGAGTTCAGTGGTTAGGGTGCGGTGGGAGACTGTTGAATGCTGCCGAGAGGACCAGGAGGATGAGGGCCGCGGTTCCTCCCTAGTTGAGGAGGGAGCGGATGTCATCGGTGGGGACGAGGAGGGCGGTCTCTGTGCTGTGATTGCTTCGGAAACCGGATTGGGAGATGTCCAGGATGTCATTTTATTTCGATGAAGTCGGTTGTTGACGGCTTTTCCGATGACATTGGCTGGGAAGGGGAGCAGGGAGATGGCCTGAAGTTCTTAAGGTCTGTCGGGTCTGCTGAGGGTTTCTTCAGGAGTGGATTGATTTCGGCGTGTTTCCAGTCGTCGGGGAAGGAGGTGGTGTTGATGGTTCAGCGTAGCTCGGGTGTGATGGCGGGAGTGGCTCTGTGGAAGATGCAGTGCGGGCAGGTGTCAGATGGTGCTCTGGAGTGGATGCTTTTCATGGTCTTTAGGGTGTCGTCGTGGTGATTGGGGTCCAACTGAGCAAGGTCAGTCGGGGGCTTCAGTTGAGGAGGTTGCTGGTGCAGTGGGGAGGTCCTGGTTGTTGAAGTTGTAGATCGTCTTGATCTTGTGGTGGAAGAAGGAGCCAAGTCTGTTGCAGAGGTCTTGGGAGGGTGGGACGTCTGTGGTTTCGCTGTTGGGTTTGGCGAATTCCTTGATGATCGTGAAGAGTTCTTTGCTGTTGTGTGGGTTGGTGTTGATTCTGTCTTGGAGGGCCTTCTTCCTTGTGTTTTTGATTAAGCGGTGGTGGCTCCTTTGAAGGCGGCTTACCGGTTTTGTGATTCCTCCATGTCTAATCTAGTCATCTGCAGGAGCTTCTGGATTCTTGGAGGGCAGGCGTGAACCAGCTTGATTTCTTAATGTGTTTGCCAGTGGCTTTCTGGAAGGGGGCCAGGGTGTTGTCACAATTTGCGATTCATTGGTGAAGGTTGTGTGCTGCGCTGTTGGCGTCAGGGGTTGGTGGTGGTGAGGTGCTGTTGACGGCGGTGGTGAGCTGGTCCTCGGCAACCTTGTTCCAGCATCTGCGGCGGAAACGGTGGGCGTGCTTGGGTGCTGTGGGTTTGTTGAAGGAGAAGTGGATATAGTGGTGGTCTGTCCAGAGAAGTTCTGTGGTGTGGATGTAGGAGACGTTGTTTCCTGCGGCGAAGACTGGGTCGAGTTTTTGCCCTGCTGTGTGCGTTGGGGCGGTGACTAGTTGTTTCAGTCCTACATTGACGAAGTTCTCTAAGAGGGAGAAGGTGTTCGGATCGTTGTGATTGTCCAGGTGGAAGTTGAGATCTCTAGGGTGTGAGGAGGTCAATGATTGCGTCGGTGAATGGAGTGCGGGGTGGGTGGTCTGTAGATGAGGATGCCACGAAGGGTGGTTTTCGGGTTGGTCTCGATCTGGAAGTGCAAGTGCTCCATGTGGGTTGTGGGGTCAGGTGGAGGGTGCTTTTGTGGACGATGGCGACGCCTCCGGTTGGGGCAGTCCTTGCAGATGATCTTGTAGCCGTCGGGCTACAACACCAGTCATCTACAGATCGATCTTCCTGCTACCGTTCCCAGCAAAGGTCTTAGAGAAAATCATCAACAGGTGCCTCACCAAATATCTCAACGACCACCAACTCCCCGACACCACTCAAGTCTGGTTTCAGACCCAACCACAGCATGGAAACTGCTCTAATCGCCGCCACGGATGGCATCCCCTTGACTGGACGGAGGAGACACGACAGCCCTCACCCTTCTGGACCTCTCTGCACCGTTTGACACGGTCTCCCGCCCCATCCTCATCCAACGCCTACACAACATCTGAAAACAAGGACACACACTCCAGTGGATCTGTCTGCTCCTTTCTGACATTTTGCGGCGTTCCATGTGGATCCTTCCTGAGCCCGACCCTCTTCAACGTATACGTGATCCAATTAGCCAGCATCATTCGCTCTCATAACATCAATGTCCGCTCCTATACTGACGACATGCTCCTCATTCTCTCCCCCGGATCTAGTTCAATATCTGCATGACTAAAATCTGACTGGATAAAGACCAAGTATCTGCAGCTGAACACCGAAAAGACCGAAATTGTGATCTTTGGGAACAGAACTTCACAGTGAAACTCCACCTGGTGGCCAACAGAGCTAGGACCAGAAACACCCCCACCATCCACACCAAGAACCTCAGGATCGTCATTGACAGTAGATTTGACATGACCGTCCAAGTCCGCACATCACTGCCTCATGCTTCCATACCCTAAAGATGTGGAGGAAGATTTTCAAATGGCTCTCAGTAGCACCCGAAAAACCATCCTGTACACCCTAGTTACTAGCAAGCTGGACTATGTGAACACCTTGTATGCCGGTATCAGCAAAAAAACTCACCAGAAGGCTGCAGACCATTCAGAACTCGGTGTCAAGAATCACTCTCAACCTCCCATGCCGTACTTACATCACGCCGCACCTAAAGAAGCTCTACTGGCTCCCCATTCACAAACAAGCACAATTCAAACTTCTCACCTGCACTTTCAAGGCACTACATAACACTGGTCCAGCATACTTCAACAATCGCATCTGATTTCTAAAACCTTCCAGACACCCCCATTCTTCCAGACTCCTACTGGCACACATCCCACGCATAGGTAAAACCAGATCCAGCGGTTGAGCCCTCTCTTGTATCGCTCCTAAAGCATGGAACGACCTGCCTCTACACATAAGAGCTTCCTCCTCACTTCTTGAGTTCCACAAGAAGCTGAAGACCTGGCTTTTCGAGTAGTCCCACTACGCCCTAGGTTTGGCTAGGCTCACACCAGCTCTGCACTAGGGTATCCACTAGAGTGATAATGAAAAATGTCCTAGCTATCGTAAAGGAAAGTTTCAATTCGATTAGGCTTTTATCTCTCTTCACTTTATTGTCCATGTAAAACTCCAGCAGCCATTTTAGAAAAACAGAGTCCATAAACAACTACATTTCCCATGAACACCATGGAAATCAACAACAACAGATTTCATCCAATCATGTTCTAGTCCAATGTACAATCTCCTGTGCAGCCCTATTAGAAAAGAGGCACCCCCTCAGAGAAAGGACTTAAGGTCAGGGAGAAAAGGGGGAAAGAACAACAACCAAAAAATAATACCTCTCCCTCTCGACCTCTATTTCTTTACCTAGAGGAAATTAATCTCAATGGGTTACATATCAAACTCAAACAATCACATTTTCCAATTTCATTTTTGTATTTATTCATTTCTTTTTTTAAATCTTTACAACGTTGACAATATCACAGGAATTCTTTTGATTTCTCATAAAATCACAGAAATAGTCGTACAAAATTATTTATGGCATTTTTATACAGTTTTTTTAAAGCTTTTAAATTGACAATTGTTTCCTTTTTGCCGGTTCAATAATACATCACTTGACCCCTACAAAGGAAATTTACAAATTACTAAAGAAATACCACAAAATCATATACACATTCACTCACACCAATCATACTGTCAAACAACCCCAAGTAATACACAAATGTCCTGGTCAAAAGGGGAATCAGTTATTATCAATCTCCATGACCCAAGTCGTGGGTTGGGCGCATGTAATATGGTCGACGCGCGTTTCGGTGGAACGTGTAGATCACCTTCTTCAGGACCTTCACAACAAAACAATCCTTCATTTAATAGTAGGGGTACTGAGAAACCTCTGTCTGAGAACACTTCACTAGTGCGCTTTATCTTAGGCAAATGGGGACTCTGCCCCTTCTGAGTAGGCGTGGTGTCCTATTATTTCAAGGGACACCCAAATATTCTGGGGATCCAAGTCGTTTAAATGAGGTGGTGGTTTCCTGAATGAGTGTCCCATTAAATTGTAGCCATAGCTTGTAAGGATCAATTCCAAGTTCTCAATCTCAACTTTCACTGCCCATCGGTGCGCGTGGCTTGCTCCGCTGTGCAGCCCTTCTAGCCTCCTCTTCCTGCGACGGCTGTAAATCGCTATTCTGGTCATTCCTGTTTGTTAGATTCTGTTCCTGTAGACAAAGGGATATATGTTACTTGCCACGGTAACGGAAACCACAAGCATCATGAACAAACATCAGTCAACGTTATGACATCAATTACACCAAAATCGATTCATATGTCTATAAACAGTTATTCATCAATCGGTAATATACACATGTTCTCAGCAATGGGAAAGGGAGATATTTGTAAAAAATCCTAGGGTGAGCTAATCCTCGCCTCTGTGTCCTTAATAGAATTGAAACTTTCCTTTACGATAGCTAGGAAATTTTTCATTCTATGTCAGGACCCGGAGGCGAGGATTAGGCTAGTTCAAAGCTTATCCACCACCAAGCTTGCCAGAGAGGGAACCGGTTTGAAATAAAAGGTCTTAAAAGTGGAATCATTTGACCAGTCTGCCGCGTTGAGGATATCCTCCAGGCGAGCTCCCAGGCAGAAGGCTTTTGAGGTCATAGCCCCTTTCACCGAGTGGGCTCAAAAATGGGATATGTCAATACCTGCTTCTTGCATGACCCATCTGGCAGTCGTAGGGGACGAAACCGCTTTGTGAGTGCGATTAGCAATTGTTTCTCTTCCTGTGGGCGGAGTTCCTCAGTCATAACTTCGTATGCTCTAGTGGTGCGAACTATACACAACTTCAGTTTTGTTGTAAGGATGGATAAGACACAATCCTTACACTTAGTTCTGCGAGAAAAATGAAACAACACCCCTCCCGGGGTAAAAACTCTACCTGTTATATCCAGGGCCCGGACATCCGAGACCCGACGGCATGATAACAAAAACAGTAGCATTGCCAACTTTGCTGACAGCTGTTTCCTGGAAAGGTACTTATTGTAAGGCCATGATTGAAATAAGAGTAGGACTTTGTTGACGTCCCATAGGGATGTGTACTTGGGTTCAGGAGGGAGTGAGAGCCTGATACCCCTCAACAGTTTTCTGACCATCTGATGCTCCCTGGCCAGGTGACCATCCACTGGCAGGAGCCCTGCCGAAATCGCTGATCTGTATGTATTAATAGACCGATACGCGAGAAATTTCACCACGTGGACAATGTCCGTCCCCAAGGGATCAATTTGGCGTTGATGACACCAACCCAACCATTTTGACCAGGCAGAATTATATCGTTTGTTCGTATTGTCTGCCCAGGCCTTGGCGAGCAAGGAGGAAGCTTCCGCTGAAAGGCCTGGGACTTTCCAACGTCGCCTGTAAACCTCCAGGCCATGAGACGGAGTGACCCAACTAGGACCAGCGGGCGAGGATTGTTCTGGGGATCCTGGAGAACATCTGGGACTAGGGGTTAGAGGGATTGGAAAATCCCAAGAAAGTTCCATCATCAGTGGAAACCAGGCTTGAGATCTCCATATCGGGGTTATCACTACTACCTCCGCCCGTTGCCTGCTTACCTGTGCCGTCAACCTGGTTATCATGGCGAAGGGGGGAAAGGCATAAGGTTGTTCCTTGCTCCAATCTCGGAGGAAGGCATCCAGGGCTGTCGCATGCGGGTCCGGTCTCCAACTGCAATATCTGTTGTGTTGGAAATCCAGTCGGGATGCGAAGAGGTCCATGGAGAAAGGACCCCACCTGATTTGGATCTGACGAAAGATCCGCGGGTTCAATATCCGTAAGCTGGCATCTCTCCAATGGCGAGAGTGCCAATCGGCCATCTGGTTGGAGTTCCGCGGACAGGGAAATCTGGTTGGATAGACCGTACTCCCAAAGGGTCCGGGCGAGGTCCGACAACGTCTTTGACCTCGTCCCTCCTAGGTGATTGGCGTAGCGTACGGCTGCCACATTGTCCATCTTGAGAAGGACGGAGCATTTCACCTTCTCCTTGGTCCAACAGCGGATAGCGAAAGACCACGCCATCAATTCCAGACAGTTGATGTGCAGAGAACGTTCGGTGGAGGACCATTTTCCGCCGGTGGAGAAATCCCCACAACGTGCGCCCCAGCCGGAACCGCTGGTGTCCGACTCGATTATGAGGTCGGGTTGGGAGCCAAAAATCGCTCTGCCATTCCAGGCCTCCATGTGGGCTAGCCACCAACTCATCTCTTTTTTTCTTCGATCGAGAGTGGAATCATTTGTGAGTATCAAAGGCCCTTCCGGAGATGTTCGATCTTTAGACGTTATAAAGTCCTGTAATGAAGAGGACCCAGGAAAATCGCCTGGATTGAGGAAGACAGGAGTCCCACTATCTGTGCCAAGTGACAAAGCGACACGTGTGATTTGGAGATAGTTCTCCGCGATTCGTGTCGGATTTTGGTCAGTTTCCGACAGGGCAGACTGAGAGTCGCTTCGGTAGAATTTACCACGAATTCTATTGACTGGGATGGGACCAGAGCTGATTTTTCTTCGTTTATCACAAACCCTAAAGATTCTAACACATCTACTGCTATTTGCAAGTGTGTGGAAAGCCACACCGGGCACTGATCCATAATCAGGATATCGTCGAGGTAAATGATAAGTCTTATTCCTCGAGCCCGTAAATGTTCGACGACTGGTCTCATCAGCTTGGTGAAACACCATGAAGCCGATGAGAGACCGAATGGAAGGGCAGTGAACTCGAACACCTGGGAATCCCACAAGAACTGCAGGAAGCGTTTGTGTGGGGGAAAAATTGGTATCGCCAGATAAGCATCCTTTAGGTCCAGGCAGGCCATCCAATCGGGGGAAACAGCGTTTACAACGCTGTCATTACATTGCAGTACTATTACAACGCGGTTGTTACAACGACCGCATTGTTAGTACACGATGCATTTACTACTTGCTGTAGGGGGCGCTGAGGTATTGGAAATTAATTCCAACACCTTCCCTACTGTTGCGCAAACTGGAGTAGCAATAGTAAATAATACTATTCCTAAGTCCAGCGCGCCCCCTATTGCAAGTCGTTGTAGTGACTTGCGATGTAAATGTATCGCGTACTAACAACGCAGTCGTTGTAACGACCCCGTTGTAAAAGCACGCAATGTAATACATCACGTAGTAATGTGCTATATTCTCCAATTGGATATCTGGAGCTGGTCCCGCAGGAGGTGGGGTCCCATAAAACTCGATGCGGAAACCCCCCACCGTTTGCAGCACCCATGCATCAGAGGACAGCTTTCCCCAATTCGATTGAAAAAGGGCCATCCGCCCCCCAATGGAAATGCCTGCCGCGTTCTGTACTCTCACCTTGGTTGTGGTTGAAGTTGCCTCTCTGGCCGCCCCTGCCTCCACGGTGGCGGGGGTAGGATTTTGTCTGGTAGAAATGACCAAACTTTTCGGGGTCTTGCCATTGGGTGCGTCTTGAGTCGCCACCCCTGGAGGCTGCTTGAAAAGGACAAGCGCCCCCTACCTCGACCGCATGTGGCAAAAACACGGGGGTAAAAATTCTTTTGATTGAGGATTGTGCTTTATCTAAAGAATTAAACGTGTATACGAATTTTCCCAATTCTTTAATAAATGGGTCCCCAAATAAGTTGCCCTGGTCAATCGTCCCTGCCTCCGATGTAGAGAGTTCCCCCAACTTGGTGTCAGTTTTTATGATAAGCGACCTAATCCTCTCCGTAGAGATCGCGCAGTTCGCGATCCCCAGAAAGATGATGGCTCCTTGAGCCCAGTTTGAAAGCACGTCTGGGGATATAAGGGAGCCGAAGGCCTTGGCATCCTCCGCCATATCCATAATCTTTGCCAGAGGTCCGGCGACGTCCAGGAGCTTATCCTGGCACGAATGCCAGGAGCAATCAGTTCCCTTTTTGGGGTCCCGGACAAACTTGGCGAGGAAGGTGGCCATTTTGGGATCTATCTCTGGCGTGGTAGCCACCTTCCCCTCCAAGGCGGGCCGGGGGCATTCCGCCTTAAGACAGCCCCTCACCTCTTTATCTAGGGGTTTCCTTAGCCGACTAGCCATGTAGGCCGCCACCTTGTGGGACGGACACCATTCCGCGGATCTCGGGTGTAGGAGATCGTCCGGATTCAGCAAATCCCTGTGGGAGGCAAGACTGCTGTCTGCGGGGAGGTCCGACCCTTCCTGGGAGTTGGTCGTCGGGCGCCATGGTCTAGAACCGTCCCCGTCCCCAGCTGAGGTGTTGGGTGAATCATCCCCCTCCCCTTAATCCGCCTGTGGCTGTGTGAGCGGGTCTATGCCTGAGGGTCCTGGTGTCTAGGAATCTAGGGTAGGTTAGGCGCCCAGGAAAGCCTTCTTGAGACACACGAAAGCGTCTAGATCGACTCCGAGGTCGTCCGTGCGTTTGCGCTTTTCCAAACTCTGGGGTGGGACCACCAGTGGAGTAGCCGACTGACCTGGAGGTAGGGGGGCTCATTGGAATCTTCCCTCACTTTGAGGGGTAGCTGGCACAGCGCCTGGAGTGCCGCTAGTCTCTTCTCCAGGGAGGCTACCACCTGAGTCACAGCCCTGAGGATGGATGCGTCCATTACCTTGCAAAACTGGTCATCAATGGAGAGGTAGGTAACCTCCTCCTCCTCCATGTAATCTCCAGTTTCCTCATATTCCATGGAATCCATCTAGTTGAGGAAACAGACCTCCCACTATAATTGAGGGATATTGCTTGACAGGCGTCAAAACACCACTATGGGACCGTCCCCCTTGGGTTCTGTGGGGTATTCAAGTGCCTGGGTTGTCCCTTGTTACATAAACCTTACCCCGTAGGGTGTTATCCTTTCAGGCACTGGCTCGCTGAATAAACAATAACCCTTGATTCTGCCGATTCACGAGCTGTGTTAAATGCCTAATCCTGCCGACCCGCGTGCAGAAAAGGATAAAAATAGACTCGCTTGCTCGAGCGGTAACTAACAACCTTCCCCCGTGTGCTTTGTCGCAGCCGGAACACTTCGTTACTGTCAGAGAAACTGACGTGTTCCGGCTGCCGGGGGGTTGGGGACGCGCAGCGCGCGTAATCAATTGGACGCGGGCCCTCTATCGGTCGGAAGATCGTACCGCGTCTGAGCGAGCCGAATTCAAATTGGCCATGTAGGAGCGAGGGCTCCTGCAGCGTTAACCTGTCAAAACAAATAGAATTAAAAAGGGCGACCGCGAAGAAGCGGAACTCCTACGGCGCCCGCAATTTGTGTCACACAGAGCAATCGAAAAACACTTATCTGCTTTGCTGCTGGAGCAGCGAAGATAGAGGAGTCTAGAAGGGCTGCACAGGAGATTATACATTGGACTAGAACATGATTGGATGAATTCTGTTGTTGATTTCAATGGTGTTCATGGGAAATGTAGTTGTTTATGGACTCTATGTTTTTCTAAAATGGCTGCTGGAGTTTTACATGGACAATAAAGTGAAGAGAGATAAAAGCCTAATCCTCGCCTCCGGGTCCTGACATAGAATGCGCTCTACAAATCTGCATAACATAACAACATCACATAACAAACAGTTGGCTCCATTTCTGTAATTATGAATCTGCCTTGGCCCTTATTGCATTAGGTTCCACCAGCAGGCACGATGCACGTGCCCTGAGGATCCCAGTCAGTAAACTGGCTGTGATGCATAAAAACATTGTTAAACCTTCCAAACCTGGACATTATTGCAGATATTTGTTTAAAACGAACCCCAGCGTATGTAAGAGCTAAACATGAATGAAGCAATAGGCATCTTCTCCCATGTGTATTGCAATTTCTATTTTCACCGTCAACAGCTGTAACTTCAAAATCACATGACGTAACTCGCTACAAGCACTAGGTCAGACAAATATATTCTTGACCTTCCAGATACTGCAACGGTCACCAGGTCAGGCCTCAGTTAGACCTCAACAGACCCCAATCAGTAAAAGCACACCTTCCTGTAACCCAGAGTAATAAATTAGACAAAAATAGAGAGTCTGCTGAAGCACATATTCCATTGCCAGACAGAAAAACATGATTGCATCCCTCAGGATTGCCCCAAACCTGCTCCAATTAAGGGAGGTGCTGAAAAACATGCCTCTCTCTCCCAGAACCCAGCTACCTGCCACATGTGACATCTGTAGCAATGGGATTATCTCTGTCTCCGAGTTGTAATAAACAGTGTTAAAGCTCCTGGTCCTTTGTGATACTTGGGCACCCTCCTCACTCTCATTTGCAAGAAGTAATGTTGAAATGTCCTGCCCTGGTGCACTGTTGGAGTATCCAATGTTCATTTGCAATGAGAGGGGCTGTAGCTTCTCCCCTCGTGCACATAGAATATCTTCCTCTACAAGTCTTCTGTCTAATGAGTGGCATCGCTGCATCTGCCCTGCTGCATTGTGGGAGGATCTTCTCTCTTTCCTGTGCCCTGAACAATGTCACAGATGCTTCTCTGGTGCACTGTGGGATCCTGATTCTAACCCTGTTTTGCAGTTGGTGACATCATGGTTGGAGTCCCACAACCTTCTGCACCCCTCACAGACTGGTTTCCGGCCCCAACAGGGGACAGAAACCGCTCTCTTAGCTGTGGTTGATGAGTCCAGAAAAATTCTGGACCAAGGAGGTACGGCGGCCATCATTCTCCTGGCGCCGCATTCGACACCGTGAACTACAACAACCTGACTCTCAGACTCAGGAGTCTTGGAGTGTCTGGGGGTGTCATCACCTGGTTGCAGTCCTTCCTAGAAGCCAGGTCTTTTCAAGTCTTCGAAGGAGATAGCATCTCTAAGCGTATGTCTCTCAGCTACGGTGTTCCTCAGGGATCCTCCCTGAGCCCTACACTGTTTAACGTATATATGAGCCCGCTGGCTGAGATAGTCCGTCCATTTGGTATAAAGATAGTCACATACGCTGATGACACGCAACTAGTTGTGACCTTAAACCACCCAGGGAATTCATCTTCCGGCCTGGGCCCCTGTTTGGGGAAGGTGGCTGAGTGGATGGAGCTTTCCTGCCTGAAACTGCACTAAGAAAAGACGGAGCTTATGCTCCTAGGCAACTCTCCAATCTTTAATTCAGGGTTATTGTGGCCAAACTGTCTTGGCCCTGCCCCAAAAAATCAGATTAAAAATCTGGTCATGTGGCTAGATCGCTCCCTGAATTTTGAGCATCAGGTGGCGAAACTATCGGCTACCTGTTATGGAATTCTTAGGATGCTTCGTAAAATCCTCCCTCTTCTTCCCTTTCTGGCTAGAAGATTAATGATCCAGGCTCTTATTCTCTCCCGCCTGGACTATGGGAATGCCCTCGATCTAGGAGCTCCCCGAGCCACCACCTCCAAGTTACAGATTGTCCAAAATTGTGCAGCTCGTCTGCTCCTCCAGATCCCCTACCGGCAATCTGCTAAGCCGGCATTGAAAGCTCTACATTGGCTACCTGTATCGGAGAGAATTAAATTTAAGGCTCTTTGTATCGCCCATAAGTCCTTCTGGGGGAAAGGACCGCCAATTATTCAATCGATTGTTTCCCCTTATTGCCCTAACAGAAATCTCCGCTCGGCCAACCTCCTTCACGCTTCAGTTCCAAAAATAAAGAAAGTAAGAAGCGGCGGGCGCTCATTCTCTTATAACGTCGGCAAGCTTTGGAACGCCCTCCCTCCTCATTTACGTCATGAGTCTAATCTTCTGTCCTTCCGGAAACTCCTTAAAACCTGGCTTTTCCAGGATCCCGCCTAGTAACCTGTCTTCTCTGTCTGCTACTGCTATTAGTGCTGAGATGCATCAGGGTAGCTACGCGCTTTATAAATATTTTTTCATTCATTCATTCATCACAACTCCTGGGCATGTTCTCCCTCTCTCTTTTACAGGGAGCGCTATCCTTTTACCTTTGAGGTGAGTGGTGTCCCCGCTCCTTCCTTGGTGCATTGTGTATCCCCCTTCCTCGAATGCTGGGACTTATGGCAGAGCTCCTGACCCAAGGGTGCCCCTCTAATTCAATCAACAAATTGATTCATTTATTGTGTCAGCACCAGGGTCATACAGTCTACAAAATAGAAATTCAGAAGCAGTATGTTAATCAATACAAATATATGTTACCTACTGGCAGTCACCAGCAGCTATTTATAGTTAGTACCTAGTTTCCATAGGAAAAGCGTTGTTTGACTTACCTATATCTTTGGTGCCGGATGACGAATCTTCACGAAAGGTTTACAAAAAGAGTGTGCTGGTGATTCTTGTTGTGCATGGAAACTTTTTGGGCGATTTGTCAAGCAGGGGTTGAGAAAAAAAGGGGGGGTCAAAAAAAGTGTTTTTCACATGTTAATTTCAATAGAGATTTTAGATATGTCTACAACCCGATCCGCTGGATGGAATTACACCACATTTGGCAGAAAGGTAGCTCTTGCTCCAGACAGAACCCTTTTCGTTATTTGGTGTAAATCCGTTCAGTAGTTTAGAAGATATTAAAGAAAAAACAAATTTGTGTATATATAGGGACGCAAAGGCTTTGCGAACCCTCACGATCTCGTGCAGAGATCTCATTGGCTGCCAACACTTCAATTCGGCTTCAGCCTAGTCCCCAAAAAAAAGAAAAGGGGGCAGGGTAGGAATACCCTGACCATCACCCGACCGCCCCCTGCCCCCCCAGCTCTGGTACTGTGGTCCCACTGCAACCCCACAAGGGCAAAAAATGATTTTTAAAAAACATTTGACGCGAAATCGTGACAGTTGCGAATCCGCGGAATTTGATTTTTGAAAAATAAGCACGGTCTCCCGCTCTTGTTTACTGTATAACCACTGTGCTATGTGTGTGGTCGTCCTGCAGCTATAGGGGTGCTGTGCTACA
The DNA here is from genome assembly GCA_963921515.1 of Calotriton arnoldi. Classification (NCBI taxonomy): domain Eukaryota; kingdom Metazoa; phylum Chordata; class Amphibia; order Caudata; family Salamandridae; genus Calotriton; species Calotriton arnoldi. Next base: position 925,008 of record CAWUFW010007993.1, on the reverse strand, counting down.
GTCGTACCGTGCAGAGAGCTATAATGAGGGGGTGTTGTGTGCTTGTCCTGCAGCTATAGGGGTGCTGTGCTACAGCCGTAGCGTGCAGAGCTATAATGAGGGGGTGTTGTGTGCTTGTCCTGCAGCTATAGGGGTGCTGTGCTACAGTCGTAGCGTGCAGAGCTATAATGAGGGGGTGTTGTGTGCTTGTCCTGCAGCTATAGGGGTGCTGTGCTACAGCCGTAGCGTGCAGAGCTATAATGAGGGGGTGTTGTGTGCTCGTCCTGCAGCTCTGGGGTGCTGTGTTTTAGCCAGAGCTTGCAGTGCATCAATGAGGGGTGCTGTGTGTGTGTCCTCAGCCACCCTCCATCTTCGGCTGTGGGATGTGCAGACAAAGCAGCCTGCGGGCGGGATGTCTCTGTTAGGCCGGAATTCTGATGAGGCAGTGGGGCCTGGGGAGCCTGCAGGCCTTGCTCCTCCCCTCCTCCAGCCCCACTCTCTGCACTTTTAGGTTGATCCCTCTCCTCGTGTTGGTCTTCTTTCTGGTCTCCTGCCTCTCCTAATTGGGCCTCTCTGGAAGGCGGTGCATTGAACAATAGAATCATAGCATTATGTAGAAACAAAATAAGTTGACAATAAATAACATAGCAGAAACCTCTTTATTTGCATATGAAATATTCGTCTGGCTCTCATCCTGCAGGTGTCCTGCATGTTATAAATGCATAAAGTGTGGTGTAACCCCTCAGCATAGTTCCAGTAATAAACCGCATCACAGTGTAAAGGCCAGGGGGTGGATAGCGAGCTGGCGCCCTCTCCTTACACTGCAGTTAAAGTTCACTTTACACAGCCCTTGCTTTAGGTGTTCTCCTGGGCGGATGTTAAAAAGAGCACCACTTTAATATTAAGGGGCAGCCCTCCTTCCTGGCAGAGTAGGGTGGGCACGAGAGGAAGGGAAGGTGGAATGGAGCCGGTAATGAGCGGCGCTTTCAGACATGAAATTGCCCCCAACAGGCTGTGCAAACAAACAAAATGTTCCGAGCCCCCGACTTCTGTCGTGATTAACAGGGTTCGGAAGAGGGATGGGGCCTTTAGCTCTTGTCGCAACAGAAGCAGAGCTGGTTGTTGTGAGCGGTGCACCCTGACCCGTGTCCGGCCTGGGCCTCTAGTTCGTGGACTTGTGGCTGGCATAGGTCCAGGTCCCTGACCAGTGTCCTCCTCGGTGAGCCGTGCCTGGGACCCCCTCCCTCGTGGGCAGGGACTCTGGCTCGCCATCCTCGGAGAGCTGTACGCATAGGAGAGTAAACACCTCACAGGGCAGTGCCAAGTGTCGGCGCCACTGCACCCAGCGGACAGTAGCCCCCGTACGGCGCGCAGAGGCAGTTTCTCTCCTCTGCCCGACAGTGAGTCCTGTCCCTAGTGGTGGACTGAAGAGCACCTGTCCGTGGCAGTCCCACTGCATTACTAGGAGAGGTACCACCACCTGTGAGGGGCACAGGCAGGCCTAGACTCTCTTAAAGAGTGACAACTATTCACGTGGATTTTTAAGCTGCGACAGGTGCATTTATGGATTAAAACAGCTCTTGGTTGTCCTCAAATTACCCCTCTAGACTGGGAGCTTTTCTCTGCAGACATCGACTGTGGGTTTTAGATATTTTTTTGGTAACTGATAAAACCGAATTATATCCACCTATCCCCGAGTGGAGTATCACCCTTTTATTTGTAAATAACATAGCACACGAGTGAGTGGACAGCTCAGTGCCCGGGCTCCACCCCCAGAAAGACACCCATGCCCACCTCCCTGACTTCTCTGTCTAAAGCTATTACAGGGTAAAACAACCACAAAAACAGATCCAAAAGAGACCACAAAATGTCCCCTTCGAGGCCGCTCCAAGCTCAGGAGGACTTGGGTTAGAGCAGAACCAGCCCAGGCCCCAAGTATGTGGGGAGTGTCTGGGGCTAAAAGGGAAATATAGGTAGATTATTTTTAAAGGGGGTTCGCTTTGTAAGGTGCAGGCTTTGTCAGTCAGTATTTTGGAATAAAGGTTTAGTAGAATAAAGCATAGCCCAGGCCTTTGAGTCAAGCTATTGCACACTCCAGGAAGCTCTGAGTTGTGTACATTTCTTGTACACACACATTCTCAGTTTGGGAGGACGGCCACGGGCAAGAAGAGCAGAGTTGGCCTCCTAAGAACAGACATTGCCAGTGCTGAACAGGATATAACAACGGCTGCACTACAGACATGTCCAGAGTGACACAGTGCACAGAACAGATGATATGGTGCACTGCAGACATGTCCAGAATTACACTGCACAGAACAGATGGTGCACTGCAGACATATCTAGAGTTTCACTGCACAGGACAGATGGAGCCCTGCAGACATGTCTGCACCCACTCACAGACCCAGTTAGAGACTCATGCACCCACTCACAGACCCACTCAGACTCACACATCCACTCACAGACCCACTCAGACACCCGTGCACCCACAAAACCACTGACACACCCACTCACAGACAGATACAACCACTCACACACACTCAAAAGTTACAGGTAGGAAATAATTTTTTTTAAAAACCTTAAAAATTTACTGAAAAAAGCAAAGGTTACAGGGACGTTATAGTTCGGAAAAAACGTTTAAAAAACTTAGAAATTCACTTTAAAAACCAAAGGTTACAGGGACGTTAGAGTTCGGAAAAAACTTTTAAAAACTTAGAAATTCACTTTAAAAACCGAAGGTTACAGGGACGTTCTAGTTAGGCTCAGATTTCACTCGTATGAAACTATAGAAATTCAGCAGTTATAGTTACCTGAGGTAACTATTGATTATGTCCGCAATGCACTGCTTATGACCTCACATATTACATCACTCATCACTGATGACATCATCTACAGAACCACTCACGCACCAACTCACACCCACACTTCTCACCCCCCACACAATCACTAACACCCACTTACACATCCACAGAGCAACTCGCACATACAGCCATTAACACAGCCACTCACTTACCCATACACCTACTCACACAGCCTCACTCACCCATTCAAGCACTTACACAGCCACTCACTCACTCATCTATACAGCCTTTTAACAGAACCACTCACTCACCCACAACCAATCATGCCCACACATGCACCCACTCACACATCCACACATATACCTATTCACACATCCATAGAAATACTCGCACAACCACTCACTTACCTATACAGCCATTCACACAGACACTCACTCTCCAATACAGCTACTCACACACTCACTTAACCAAACACCCACTCAAACAGTGTTGCAAGGGGGAGGTATTATATGATATGGCTGGGAGGCCTTATCGTGTAATACCACCACAATACATAGAGATGGACCCCGGATTCACACTTAGCAGCCTTAGCTCGTCCTGGTAGTATAGCTTGAGCAGTCAGACGTACTCAGAGGAACATGTGTTAAGCATTTCACAGTACCAGAAAAGAAACCTTGACAACAAATTATAAAAATAGATTGTATTTTTATATAAATATAGGCACCAAAACGAACTTGATACATTGCAAATAACCGGAATGATCGATTTTCAATGTATTAATGGTAAATGCAATGAAAGCTGTCAAATGCTCACCATTAAAGTCAATGGGATAAAACATACTTAGCAAAACGATAGTTGCAGGGTGAGTTCACACGAAACCTCTGGTGGTAAAGGTTCTGCGGGGCCCTAGACCAAGACTCGACTGTTACTACGTTATCACCTTGCCCAGGGAGTCTGGGTGCGGAAGATACTTGGCTGTTCTTGGTGCTAGCGGGAGCTGTCAAAAGTGCAGCACTTAGCAAAACCACTGTTGGAGTCAGCGATACACTGTACCCTCGGAGAGTAGAGGCCTCTGGGGTCCCAGGACCCAGGTGTAGCAGCTGGATTTCTCCTACCCTGCTTGGTGGCACCGGGTGTAGAGGTAGCTAATAGGTGTCCATCACCAGGGCAGGTTGCGCCAAAGAGGCTTCACCACACAGTCGATGACTCCAACTTCAGGATGCAGGGACACAGCAGCTGGGTCGTTGATGACATCGGTCACTGTGAGCTGATTACGGGCTGGAGATGTCTCTTAAGGGGTCGATCACCTGACTGGCGATCACTAAACCTTGGCATTTGCAAATGTAGGCTTTAGGTACTTCTGCAGCTGGAGGTCAACAGGAGTAGGCTAGCGGCTGGAGACTTGGTGTGAGCTTAGCTACCACCACGGACTTGCAGGACAACACTTCTCTTCGGGCTTACTCTCAACAGGCCCAGCGGGTCGCAATCCTTGTGATGCAGCACGTCACTCCTTCTGCAGGATGCAGGTGACTAGTCCCACTAGTCAAGGGAGTCTGCTTTGGCTTCTGGCGTCCACTGAAGTCCCTCTTGCTGGGAGCAACGAGCTTTTGCCACTGGTACACGTCGACACACAGTTCCAGTATGTGGTCTTTTTAGGTAATTTAAGTGTCCAAAGCCCTGTTGTTGGTGACAGCGCCTTCTTTGTGCCTCTTCTCGTATTCCAAGTTAGAACTGAGGTTCTGGTGCCAGGGAAGCCCCTTAAATCCTAATTTAGGGGGGGGTTAAGGCGCGAGGGACAGTGGCCAATGGGCTACTGGGCCCAGCGGCTGACCCGCTCCTATAGTGACAAGATCCTGTGGGTGTACGTCACTATGCTAACCAGAATACTCTATTTTAGGGTCTTCCAGTATGGCAGAACCCTTCTCCGACCGTACAAACCTCCTAGCCCACCCTAGGTGTTGCTAGTCTTTTGGGGGTGTACGCCTCATGAATAACTAATTTTCCCGCCTGTCAGGCTGGACAGGGCGGAAAGGGCATTGTCTGCGAGTGGGAGACAAGAGATTACATATCAAGGGCGGTAAAAGCCTTTGAGGCTCACCGCCTTGATGACTGTAAACACTATATGCAAGACCGGCCAAAGGCCTGAAGGGTGGAGAGGTACTCCCCCACGTAGAAAGTATGGAGGACAGGGGATACGTCCTCCCAATTTATTACAAGTAACAAGCAGTATCCCGCCCAAAGGAAAATAATATATCAACTAAGATATCAGGGGTGGCACAATTCTCACAACGGGGATCGTCTTCTAGATGTAGGTACTTTACACTATGGCATTTGTGGTCAATTTACATGTTGGGTTACTTTTCATGATAATGTGTGCTTTAGGTGATCAGGTAACTGACCTTGGATCCCTATGAGTATGTGATTTGAGATGTGTTTATTCTTACACACCACACTATTTCAACTGTGCGCTCCTTAACCCTCTTTTATAAATATGAGAAGAGGCGCAGTAAGTGGCGCGTGGCACTATGATTCTCCCATTATGTGATCATACCATAAGATTGGTGCATGTTTTGTTCTGTCTCCCTACAGGTTGGATGAACTTTTTGAACTAGACGCCATATTGAGGATAAGTATATCCATAGAGCGTTTTGATTGAACTACTTAGTTCTATTTTTATTCTCTGTTGTTATTTCAAGGGAGGGATTTAACATTGTGGTTTTTGCCCTGAAGAAAGCCGTGGACCCATAGGGCCGTTCACAGGCTGAAACATGTTGGCAATGAGGATAGGGTCATAGGACCATTGCATCCTTAGGACACCCTACTATTTGTTTTTTAATATCCTGCACAACTTTGTATTAAAGGGATACCTGGAGTGTATGGAGGATTTTTAATCTTTAACCCCCCTGGCCTTTTCTCCTAAGAGCTCCCTGAAACACGGTTGAGCCCACCCTGGCCTTTAGGAGCCAGGGTGAACCCGATGATGAAGCATGACACTATTGGAGTGTGTAAGGGTTACAATACAAAGAGGTTTTGCTCCCCATTGTGGTAGAGATATATAATCTGACCTCTGGTTGTGAGAATTGTGCCACCCCTGATATCTTAGTTGATAGATTATTTTCCTTTGGGCGGGATACTGCTTGTTACTTGTTGACTGTAAACACTAGCCATCCTGGTAGGGTGGAGGTGTGACCTCCTCCCTGACCAGACCTTTGTCTTCGTCCTGGGGAAGCACGAGCACATCACACCATGAGGGCAGACTCTTGTCTTGGCGGCAAACGGCTCAGGGAAGCCCGCCAAGACACGTGAGCTTTTTATCCTAGGGGGGTACCCACGCAGGGTGGCACACCTGTGCATGCCAGCTCGCCCTCGACACGAGAATCGTGTTGGGGGTGATAAAGCATGGTGTTTGATACCAAATACGATTCAATTCGGTCGTTCCATAATGGAGCTGGCTATCTCGAGTTTCCTCGGTAGCCAGCCCATGTTACTCTATGGACTGCCAGTCACTTACCGTAAAGCCTTGCTTTACAGGGTTACTGTAGGGATATGACATATATATCCACACCTTAATATAATGCACTCTAACTCCTGGGCTTAGGAGGACAACTTTAAGAGTGACTTACTTATTTTAGGGCAGTGGTGTGGCTCTGCAGCATGTGGTGTGGGTAGGGTCACTCGGGCAAACAGGCTGCTCGTGAAGGGCTGCGATGGCAGACCTGTAGACATACTTTTACTGGGATCACCCAGGGTGGCACAGTAAGCGCTGCAACCCTGGGGATCCCTCTTATCACCCTTGCTCTGGGTATCTCTGGTACCATCTACTAGGGACTTATGAGGAATGATAAGTGCTTGCCAATTGGGTGTACCAATTCAAAAGTTGCAGTTTAAGGGAAAAAGCACTGGCATTGGGGCCGTATTATAGAGGTGCCCCGGGGGGGCAACGGGCATTTGGGCCGCTTTGCGCGCCACCGAGGCACTTTGGTATTACAGAAGGGGCCGCAGATGCTTGTGTGTCTCCTTCTGTAATACCGATAGTGCTGGCACACTTAAAGCGCCAGCGATATCTTCAGAGGGCGTTCCCTCATTTGCATGGGGGCCTAGCCCCATGCAAATGAGTGAATCCCTTTTCCTCTGCGCCTGCGCCGTATTACAGATGTGGGCGCAGAGGCAAAGAAGCTCTCAGGAGGCCCACTGACAGTGCGCCACCTAAAAGGTGGAGCACTGTCAGTGCGCCCTCTGATGGTAGCCCTCTGGTGGGGGTAAAGTGGATCTCATGGACCCTCCAGACATCCCCTTGCAGGCGGGTGCAGTCCCTCACTGCACCCGTCTGCAAGGGGATCTCTAATCCCCTTTAAAAGTGCAGGAGGGTGCCCCCTGCACTGTGAAAACACGGAGTGGCTTCAAAGCAGACGCTCTGTTTTTCACATGAATGCGCTGCCCTGGGGGCAGCACGAGTTCGCGGCTGCCCTGGGGCCAGCACATTCACTCTAATACAGCGCATTTTCATGGATTGTGCCGGGCGCAATCAAGGAAAATGCGCCATATGTATAATATGGCCCCTGGTTGGCAGATCACAGTGCACTTCTAGATCTATAAAGACAGCATCTAGAGCAAAAGGGGGGGGGGGGTGTGGCCATGACAAAAAGGGCACTTTCTAACAAACAGCCACTCACTCACCCATACAGCCATTGACACACCCAGTCACTCACCCATACAACCACTCACACAGCCACATTCACCAATACAGCCTCTCAATCACCTATATAGTTACTAACACACCCACTTATACACCCATACAGCATCTCACACACCCATACAGCCACTCGCATGTATGCATGTATATGATCTGTATTAGTTCTGTGGGACTCTGATGTGGGCATGACTTAAGCAGGAAGGTTGGATCTAGTCATTGCCCAACCACTGGAGATGTAGAGAGCTACCCTCCGAGGCGAAAGATTGATATCCTTTCAGAGATAGTAGGGTTGAGCCTGTGTTGTAGGTTAAAAACAAGGTTGTAGGATCTGTCTTCTTATTTCCAGTGTGTAAGTACATAAATCTCCCAGTTTGCATATGCATCGATCTGTTCAGTTTTTTTTAACCATTTGCTGGACTAAGCCAAGACCGGAAAGATACTGAGTTGAAATTTCGATATAAGGTTTGTGTGGCCCAGAGGAGATGGAGGCAAGGAGACAGGGACTGAGTAGAGAAGGCAGTGGTTTATTAGTCGTGTTCTCACAGGGGGTATAGCGGATTTAGGACAACATAAATGTTCATTCTCTCTTCCTTCAGAGAGTGGGGTAATGGGCCAGTCCTTGTTCAGACAGCACAAAGGAGCTTCCTGGGTCCTTCCTCAGTATCCAGACAGGTAACCCCAAAAGAAAACAAAGGCTCGTGAGGGACACGTTGTGGCACTGGAGAGACAACTAGGGGAAAGGGAGTGAAGGAACAAACACCCGACCGACACCAGTGACGCCCTATCGCGCTCTCGTTGGTGGTACAAGCACTACTCAGGTACCGCAGACTGTCAGGCTAGCCATCCCTTCCACCCTGCTTCCCTTTCTCCCACGCGGCCCCCAGCTGGTCCCGTACCTTTTTAAGCCACGACCCTCCTGGGCCGTGGCGGGCTTCCACGTGTTGCCGGATTGGGTCCGGTTCCCCTCTTTCCTTGCTTCGTGGAGGCGGCGTCTCCGTCGGCACCCTCTCCTCTCCCTGCTCGGTTCTCGTCCTCTGCTTCCCTCCTGCTTCCACGTCGCACCGAAGTCCTCCCAGTCCCGGTCCTATGAGAAAGGTCTGGAGTCCCGGTTCCGGCGTCTCCACTGCTCTGACCCCGGTCCGTGGTTCTCCTCCCGAGTTCTTCCTCGCTTCCTCTTCACTGCCCGTTACACCAGCTGACCTGACCACGTGATCGGCCGGGGAGACCAGGGACAACCCCGCATTAAAGGGACAGCGTGCTGCACTCGCCGGGCTCTGGGAAAAGAGGAGGGGACATGGTGACAGGTAAGGCGGCATCTCCCCGATGTCGGAAGCCCTGGAGGAGGAGTCCTCTGGCGGCGCTCCGCCACACCCCCCCACCCCAGCCTGTTCACGATCGGGGAACAGGGGGAGCCGAGAAAGAAAGTCGGCGTTGCCGTTGTCAGACCCCTTGCGGTGACGAACCTCGAAAGAGAAGAGGTGTGCGGGTTTTACATTCTTTTTGAGGAGGTCAGTGAGAGGGAAGGACACCTCGGAATACTGGGGAATGAATCGACGATAATAGCCGAGAAGGCCAAGAAAGGCCCTCACTTCCTTCTTCGTAGTGGGGAAAGGGGCCTGGCAAATCGCCTTTACCTTTTCTCCCTGCGGTGTAATGTGCCCATTGCCTAGTACATACCCTAGGTACTTCACTTTCTGAAATCCGGCTCTTGACTTTCTTGCGTTAATATGGAGTCCAGCGTCTCTGAGAGCCTGGAGAACGCGATGACAGTGGTGGAGATGGGAGTCCCACGTGGGGCTGTAGATAACGATATCATCTATGTATGCCGATGAGTAGGCTTGGTGTTTCGCCAGTACGCCGTCCATGAGACGCTGGAATGTGGCAGGTGCCCCATGTAACCCAAACGGTAAAACGGTGAACTCGAAAAGTCCCGAAGGGAGTGGAAAAAGCCGTTTTTCTTGGTCACCTGGTCTCAGAGGCACCTGCCAATATCCCTTTGTCAGATCAAGGGTTGTTATATACTGTGCGTCACCAAGCCTCTCTATCAGTTCGTCCACACGTGGGAGGGGGTAGGAGTCGCACTTTGAGATCGCATTCACGGCCCTGAAATCAATGCAAAACCGGACGGACCCGTCCGGTTTCGGAACCAATACGATCGGTGAGGACCACTCACTCTGTGATGACCGTATGACCCCTAAGGCCAGCATGCTTTGGACTTCTTTCTCGATGGCGTCTCGTCTGGCCGCCGGGATACGGTAGGGTTTCTGTTTTACGACCCGGCCAGGCTGGGTCGGTATAGAATGTTCGGCCATAGTGGTATGGCCTGGAAGGTCAGAGAACAAGGAAGCATACGGGATGAGTGTGGACTGTAGGGTTCTCTGCTGCTCTTCTGTGAGGTCCGGATTGACTGTGAGATGGGATAAAGTGCTTTCTTCTCCTCTTGGGGGTTGCACGATGTGTAGGACCTTGGGAGGAGGACCCAGCCATTTCTTCAACAAGTTGATGTGATATAACTGGGTTCTCTTGGGGGTGACCTGTACCTGGTATGATGTGAGTCCGATCTTCTGTGTAATCCTGAAGGGGCCCTGCCACCCTGTCTTTATTTTGGGTATGCTAGAGGGGGTGAGGACTAGCACCCAGTCCCCTACATCCAAATGGCGCCATCTCTTCCCTTTGTTATAATAGGTCTGCTGTTTGATCTGGGCCCTCTCCAGGTTTGCATCCGCGAACTCTCGCAATTTCTGTAGGCGAGTACGCAAGTCCTGCGTATATTCAAGAAAGGACCTTGTCTCCTCCTCTTTTTCGTGTTCCCAGTATTCTTTTGTAATTTCAAGGAGACTACGGGGCTCCCGACCATATAACAACTGAAAGGGAGAACACCCTAAGCTTGACTGGGTTTATCTTCTTAATACGTATAGGGCAAGTGGGAGGAGCTTGTCCCATTCTTTCCCCTCTACCTTCAACAGTTTTTTCAAGGTAAGCTTTAGGGTGGCGTTATACCGCTCACAAAGGCCATCCGTCTGGGGGTGGTACACTGACGTCTTTATGTGTGAAATGTCCAGGGCCTTACATACCTCGTGCATGACCTTGGAGACGAATGGGGTGCCTTGATCGGTGAGGATCTCATGTGGGAACCCCACTCGAGAGAACATCTCCAGGAGCCTATCGCTGATGTTTTGACTGGTGGGAGCACGCAAGGGAAAAGCTTCTGGGTAGCGCGTGGCATAGTCCACCACCACCAAAGCATAGAGGTTCCCTTTCTTGGTCCGGGGAAGGGGCCCTATAAGGTCCATACCTATCCTCTCGAAGAGGGCCCCAATGATAGGGAGGGGTTGTAATGGCACTGGAGGAGGTTTATACGGGTTCCCCTTTTGGCATATCTCACACACCTGACAAAACCGAGTAACATGCGCGAATATACCAGGCCAGTAGAAAAAACGCAACAATATTTCTATGGTCTTCTGCGCGCCTCTATGGCCTGCCAGGAGGTGAGAGTGCGCAAAGAAAAGCACCTGGTCTCTGAACGCCTGAGGAATGACTAGTTGAGGTGTTTCCCCCTCTTTAGCGACTCTGTAGAGTAGGTCTTTCTTGATGAGAAATAGAGGATACACTGATCTCGGGGATGTGGGGAATTGTCTAGCGTGATCCCATGCGGGTTGGAGAGTGGGGTCATTGTGCTGGGCATAAAGGAAGCTCTTGTCTGAGAGCCAGGGAGCCTGGGTGAGGAGAGTTGGCCATGGAGAGGGGGAATCCCTATCGTCAAGACTATTTTTCAGGAGATTAAGAAAAGATGGGTTGTCCCGACCCAGTATTAACTCTTCAGGAAGGGCAGGAAGAACCCCTAGGTTTGCCTCAAGAACCACCCCATTTGGAAGGGAGATAGGAAGGGACATCATAGGGTAATGCCGTACATCCCCATGTACACACCGAATAGGTACCTCTCGCTTTGGGTTAACATTAGATGGTGGTACAAGGGACTGGCGAATAACCGATTGGCCACAGCCTGAGTCTAACAGGGCTCTTGCAGGTACCCCCCCACTAGTACACTTACATGGAAACTCGGTCCCATTTCCTCGGAGTATAGGATGGATCGTGGAAGGCACCCGATGTCCATTGGCTCTTCAACAGCTTTCCTTTTGGGACAATTTCGGGCGATGTGACCCCAGTCGCCACATTCGAAGCATTGTGGTCCTCTCACAGGTATGGGGTCTGGCCGGAACTGCCACACTTTCAGGGGTTCCATACCGGTCTTCATTGATTTCCTTTCAGGTTTTAGTGGAGCAGGGGAAGGGCGTATGGGCTTGTCCGCGTCCCATGGCTGAGAACGCGGTTGTGCCCTGTAAAAGGAGGTGGCCATCTCTATGGCTTGTTCGCCAGTCAACCGTGTATGTTGTTTAAGCCAACGCTGTATTGGGTAAGGTAAGGCTTCTAGGAATTGTTCCAGGAGAATCAGGGACATGATTTCCTCCTTGGTGCTCGTTTGGGGTTTTAACCATTTTTCTGCTGCTGACTTGAGCTTGTAGTACAGGGTCTTCGGGTTGTCTGCTGCTGTGCCTCTCTCCTTTCCAAACCGAACCCGGTAGGCCTCAGCATCCATGCCAAGATGGTCTAGGATGACGTCCTTGATTTCCGAGTACGGGGTGTGTCCAGTGGCGTTGGCCACCTGGTATGCTGCTTGTGCTTCACCGGTAAGGAGGGAGCTAAGAAGAAGGGCCATTTGGCCTCTGGCCATCCAGCTGCGCGGGCTGCCCTCTCGAAGTTGAGGAGGAACGCATCTGGATCCTCCCCAGCACCATATTTCTGTAGCGAAATATGGGGGCCTGACCCGGCACGGTTCTGTAATTGGGCGGTCAGCTGTAGGCGGTCGTCCGCAACCCCTTCTAGCCTTTCCGCCTGGTTGGTCATTGCATCCTTAAAGAGTTCCCTATCGGCCTGGGCCGAAGCCATCTGCTTCTCCACGGCCCACTCCAACTTCTCCTGGCCGCGTATGAGCTGCTGTATAAGGTTTTCCATCGTTCCTGGAGGCGTTACAATCCCACTTCTGACACCATGTGTGGCCCAGAGGAGATGGAGGCAAGGAGACAGGGACTGAGTAGAGAAGGCAGTGGTTTATTAGTCGTGTTCTCACATGGGGTACAGCGGATTTAGGACAACATAAATGTTCATTCTCTCTTCCTTCAGAGAGTGGGGTAATGGGCCAGTCCTTGTTCAGACAGCACAAAGGAGCTTCGCCGGTGTCTGCTTCCTGGGTCCTTCCTCAGTATCCAGACAGGTAACCCCAAAAGAAAACAGAAAGGCTCGTGAGGGACACGTTGTGGCACTGGAGAGACAACTAGGGGAAAGGGAGTGAAGGAACAAACACCCGACCGACACCAGTGACGCCCTATCGCGCTCTCGTTGGTGGTACAAGCACTACTCAGGTACCGCAGACTGTCAGGCTAGCCGTCCCTTCCACCCTGCTTCCCTTTCTCCCACGCGGCCCCCAGCTGGTCCCGTACCTTTTTAAGCCACGACCCTCCTGGGTCACAGAGGAGCCTTTTACTATTTTACGGTACGCCGCCGATGTAGACCCGCGCACACGGTATTCGCACACAGAGTCTACCAGCCCATATCCTGCGTGTTACGGACAAGGACTTCCGACTTCCAACGGAACCTTGAAGCAATTTATCCTCCCTCCCTACCGGATTGATTCTCCCTGCTTAATTGAGGACACGGGACCGTGTCCTTTTCAGCACCGACAAGTTTGCAACCCGGTCCTGAAGATGATCCTGATTAATAGGATCGAAACGTCGTCGACTCCTCAGCGCAAGTGATGGTGCATTTCCTCTTGTGGTTCAATTAAATTGTTGTCATTATCCATTGAAACATTGTAAATTGTTGCTTTGAACCACAAATATTCATTGTACATATTTTCCACATTTTCACCTTGCGCCGTTTCGCTGATTGCACATTGTCACTTGCGTCGCCACTTTTATGTGTCACGAACACAATTTAGCACCAAGTCCAATTCGGGTTGCCTATGCATTTTATGCCTACAGTGCTGTTACAACTGTACCGTCCTAATTGTGACCTTAATTATATGATGCCAAGTGCACATTTCAAAAATCTACTCAGAGTCTCCCGTCTTCTTTTCGTGTAATGTATTGTACATACGTGTTTAACCGACTTCCTTAATGATACCAGTTGAGATACTGTTGCTTCTTCTCACGTACCTACCCAAATCTCAACGTGGTTTATGGGTTATACTCCTGTTGTTATTGCATAATCTCTCAATGAGTCATAAGAAAACAAGGGAACCGTGAAATGTGAACCTGGGTTAAGTACTGTTGTAGAAAAACAATGGTTCAAGGTAGGCCTATGAAAGGTCCAGAAGCGAGAGTCACCCAAGGGGGACAAGAAGCTAGATTCGTGATAAATAATTAATATCTGGGAGCATTAAATAATATGCGTAGGGACATGTAGGTCAAAAATAACATAAGTTATTTATTTTGTCAGGACATGCAATATAGTATTCAGGTGCTCACACAAGTAAGTGACAACAAGCGTGAAGTGAAAGGTGAGGGTGACTTTAAAAGCATAAACATCGCATTGACAGCATAGAGGAACTCCTCAAGAATTTATACAATGTAGAAGGAAGTTCCTGCTGTTAGGGGTCGACGACGTTTCGATCTCATAAAATCGAGATCATCTTCAGGACAAAAAGAGTAGTGAGCAAGCTGAATTAGGACAATGCCTGCGAGGAAGATCAACGCGGGAATTAATTCAAGGCCGGCGGGCGCGGCGTCAGTCGGCAAGAAAGCTGTTCTGGAGAATTGTAAAGCCGGGATCTGCGAGGGGCCGACTAAAATCCAAAATCAATGGCGATTACTGCCACAATGCCGGCTAAGGTCCAAAGGCAATGGCGTTTATTGCCGCAATGCAGGAGGCAGCGGGGGCCGCATAATTTAGAAGGAGGACTAGAGGAGGACGGGCCGGCGCTCCAGAGGGCTTCTGTTAGTTACGGATATTCTTGATTTGAAGGACTTGGTTAGTTAGTCCATGTCTAGAGCGGTGCTGATGCGACCAGCTTCTCCGGGCGGCGCTTATCGCCTGTCTCAAGGTCAGGGGACACCCATATGTTTCTAGGATATGCCCATCAGATTTAGGACCCTCTCTATGAGCCTTAAGTGAAATGTAGTCTGAGAATATTCTGAATTTTCTGTCACCCGAGTTCTGGGATTAAATAATCTCCAAATTGTTTGTCCTCCTTGCTACAGAATCATTCTTCAAGTTAAAATCAAATACCGGGACTTTAGAGACTCCTGAAGCTCTCTGGTCGTCTTTTGTTTAGGTTTGAAGAATGATTCTGTAGGCTCATAGAGAGAGTCCTAAATCTGATGGGCATATCCTAGAAACATATGGGTGTCCCCTGACCTTGAGGAGCCAGGTCCCAAGAGCATTAACAAACCCCTGATTGATTGATTGATAACACATCACCATTTCCAATTTGAAGTTGTGGGAGATACCAAGTCTTTCTTCCTGAAGAAGGTGGTCAGACCCTTTTAACCCACCGAAACGCGTCGCGCTGCTGCTACTAAAGCATTAAATCAACTTTATCTTGGCCAAAAAAGAAATTGTACAAAATAGTGTTTTGACCAAGGAATTTCTGTTTGATTAGTGCCAAAGAATGACAAAACATTAATGTCTATTATACTCTCCCATGTTCATTTGTTGTGATTTTTAATCATGTGTATGACTTTTTGAGGTGATTTTCCACTTTGGAAGTCACTCTGTGTTGCAACAATTCATGTGTTTTTATCCTATGTACTTTTAATATGACTTTTTAACCGAATTTCATTAAATAAAACATTTGTATATTGGCTCTTGGTGAACGGTTGATATTCTCTGGTGATATTGGTATGCTTGGATGAATGGTGTATGAGTCACTAGCAGTGTGTTCAAATATATACAAAGGGAATTGATTTTTGAATATTTGTCAAATTGGCGTCCTGTCCCTTTGGTTAAGGAGGACCCCTCTCGTTGTTTGGGATTTCCAAATATAGTCAACAATGCTTGATGATATGTCACAAGCGTGAAGGGCTTCCCATACAAGAATACGTGGAAATGTTCACAAGCCCACACCACTGCTAAGCTTTCTTTCTCAGTTTGGGAATATGCATGTTCATTTTGGGACAAACTTCTGCTTGCGTGAGCCATCATACGTCTTCAAGCATTTGGGTGTCATCTGTGCTGTGCAAGGATGGCGCGAACACGATAGGGCTAGCATCAACAACAACCTCAGTATGAAGCTTTGGATCAAAATATGCCATTTCAGTAGAGTTCTCAATAGTTTGATTTTCTGGAAGCTTTGCTTGCATTCTTGCGACCAAAGAAAAGAAACATTCTTTTTCTTCAAGTCTCTTAATGGCAACTCACAGTGGCAAAGTCTCGTATGCATCTAGAGCACTAGCTAGCCATGCCAAGGTATGAACATACCATGGAAACGCCTTGTGGGGGAGTGGCAGTTGACAGCGCTTGCACTTTCGCGGGATCAGATGTCATACCCTTATCAGTAAAGATATAACCAAAGAATTTTAACTTTGTCTTATGGAACTCACATTTCTCAGCATTTAAAGTTAATCCAGCATCAGCGAGCATCTGACACACTTGTGTGAGAGCTTTATCATGCTCCTTCTGTATAGCTCTGAAAACCAATATGTCATTCTATAATTGAAAGCATTCATGAGTCTGTATGATATGTCGACTGACATCTTGGAATAGCTCTGCAGCTGATGACAAACCAAAACTTAGTCTCTTGTAACGAAACAGCCCAACATATGTAGAAAAGGTTGTAATGTACCTGCAATTCTTCTTGAGTTCCAACTGATGACATCCTTCATTCAGATCCAGACGAGCGAATATCTTCGCACCATTTAATTGTGTTATCATGTCGGCAGTGTGCGGACCTGGATGACGTTCTCATTCAATTGGCTTGCTTGCTTGACGCATATCCACACAGATGCATACAGCTCCTTCACTCTCCTTTTTGGGTACTACCACTATGGGAGAAAGCCATGTAGTTGGACTAGTGAAACACTCAATGATATTGTGTTTGAGTAAAGATTCAAGTTCTTTTTCAACAGCTTCCTGTAAGTGAAAGGCAATCCATCTGTGTCGTGGAGCAATAGGACGAACATCCTCATTAATGTGTAATTGGAAATTCATAGTCTTGAGTTTTCCCAACCTGTAAAACAACGAAGAGAATTGATTTACTATTTCTTGATGAACATTCATGTTATAGTTGAGATCAACGCCCTACTCAAAAAACCCAAGGCGGACCCGAGCGACCTCAAGAACTTCCGGCCCATCTCCCTGCTTCCATTCCCAGCTAAGGTCATCGAGAAGATCGTCAACAGACAGCTCACCCTCTACCTCGAAGATAACAGCATCCTGGACCCCTCCCAGTCAGGATTCCGCAGCAACCACAGCACCGAGACCGCCCTCATCGCCGCCACAGACGACATCAGGATCCTGCTGGACAACGGCGAGACGGCGGCCCTCATCCTCCTGGACCTCTCCGCCGCCTTCGACACTGTTTACCACCGCACACTACGCACACGCCTCCACGACGCAGGGATCCGAGACAAGGCCCTGGATTGGACCACCTCCTTCCTTTCCGGCAGAACCCAGAGCGCCCGCCTCCCCCCATTCCGATCCGAAGCCTCCGAGATCATCTGCGGCGTACCCCAGGGATCTTCCCTCAGCCCGACACTGTTCAACATCTACATGGCTCCACTCGCACGAATCGCCCGACAGCACGACCTCAACATAATCTCCTACGCCGACGACACTCAACTGATCCTCTCCCTCACCAAGGACCCCCTCACCGCCAAATCCAACCTCCACTAAGGAATGAAAGCCGTCGCCGACTGGATGAAGTGCAGCCGACTTAAGCTGAACACAGACAAGACGGAGATCCTCATCCTCGACTCCAACCCATCAGCCTGGGACGACTCCTGGTGGCCCTCGTCACTAGGGGCACCCCCGACACCAACCGACCACGCACGCAACCTGGGAGTCATCCTCGACTCAACGCTCACCATGACCAAGCAACTCAACGCAGTCTCCTCCTCCTGCTTCAACACCCTCCGCATGCTCCGCAAGATCTACAGGTGGATCCCGACAGACACGAGAAGAACAGTCACCCAGGCCCTCGTCAGCAGCAGACTCGACTATGGAAACGCCCTCTACGCAGGAGCCCCGACCAAGCTCATCAAACGACTGCAAAGAATCCAAAACGCCTCTGCACGCCTGATCCTTGACATTCCACGCCACAGCCACATCACCCCCCACCTGAAAAACCTGCACTGGCTCCCCGTCGACAAGAGAATCTCCTTCAAACTCCTGATCCACGCACACAAGGCACTCCACAAAACCGGCCCAGCCTACCTCAACAGTCGACTCTCCTTCTACGTTCCCAACCGTCAACTCCGCTCCGCCGACCTCTCCCTGGCCACCGTCCCGCGCATCCGGAGAACCACCACCGGAGGAAGATCCTTCTCTCACCGCGCCGCCAAGATCTGGAACACCCTTCCCTCAACCTACGACAGACCCAAGACCTGCTGACCTTCAGGAGACGACTCAAGACCTGGCTATTCGACCAGTAGCGGCAACACCCCCCCTCCTCTCCCTCAGCGCCTTGAGACCCTCGCGGGTAAGTAGTGCGCTTTACAAATCTTGTGATTGATTGATTGATAGTTCACGGATATCAGTCCCAGATCAGCAGCTGTGCTGACGCTGAGTAAACAGGCGCTTGATGCCATACCATGAAGTACATGAATGCGTGCTTGTACTTTTGTTTTCTTATGCTTCATCGTTGCTACAAATAAACCTTGACCTTTTAGTGGCGTTGATGCAGCCCACAAATACACTTTAGTTTTCGATGGAGTAGGTTGGGGAAATAGAGACAGTTCATTATATTTCTCCTCAGGCATAATATTTATTGATGCGCCATTGACTTCTATTGTGATCTTTGGACAGTGTTTGAATGACCTTGGTACTTTGCCATGTCGATTTCTCTTGAACCGGTGTTTTTCCTCACAGGCTACCAGTCCAACATGCGCAGGCTTCTCTGAGGTAAACATCGACATGGCACAACCATCTTCTTCACTTTCACTTGATATTGATATGGCAGAGCTGTTGGCCAAGATTTAGATGTCAATCAACTTCGTTTGTTGTCGATTTTCCTCAGCTGATGCGGTCGCTTGGCCTTGTGAGCGTGCGCCGAACATCGCTTCTGGAATGTTCGGGCAGCCATTTTGTCTTCGCGCCATGATGCACTTACTTTTTCCTTTACCTTGCACACCATCACAAAATGGTTCTCGTTTCCAAAGCCTTCGCAGATCTGCCCAATGGCGGGACATTTACGGTCATGTGGAAACGAAAATCCACACCTGAAGCACAACTTTTTTTTCTGTGGAGAATTCACTCAGTGTCACTCGGCTTTGTGCTTTGACTTATTTCTCACATTCATGATTGACTCACTTTAGGCACCATCGGCCTCCCATGTCAGCGGCTTGTAGATCAGCACGCTCTTCAACTCTGGCAGCCATGAGAACTCGCTCCAAACTAAGAGTTTCTCTCAGCATTCGTCGTCTGAACGAATCTGACAAGCATCCGTCAACCATTCTGAGGCAAATGGTTCCCTCATCAGTAAATTCTTTGAACGTACAGTGTTTGATGAACGTATCCAGTTTCTCAACAAATTTGTTGATGGTCTCACCGGCTTTCTGTCGTTCTTGACTGAAGATGTACCTTTGGTAATCTACATTTGGCATTGGATTGAACTTGAGATTCAAGGCTGCTTTGATTTGACTGTATGTAATTTCATCAGCTTGGGGCATTTTCTTTATAACCTCTTTTACCTCTTCACTAGCGACGTTCTTAAGGTACTTGATAATCTTGTTATCGGTTTCTTCAATCGCATCATTGAAATCATCAAATGTCTCTATCCAGCCAGTCCAACTGTTGCCAATATTCAACTTTTTGGCGGTATCGAATGGCGGTGGTGGTTTCAAGAAGGCGGCAGCATTGTAACCACTGGTGGAACTTACTGACGGGGAGAGGATAGTTTTCTCCGACACAGCTTGGTGATCTTGTTTATGCGAACCATCTCTGAGGCCTTGTGACATGCTGGCCTCTGGATCATCTTTGATAATGGTAGGAGACGGGACCCCTTTCTTGGTCTCCATTGGAGAAGCAAACTGTCACGAGTCCGATCGCCGCTTTCTACACTTCAGAAACCTTTTGAGCTCTTCTGAGCCCCACTGGGCAGCCTTAATGGGGTGCTGCTTTGGAAATAGACGGCTCTGCAAGCACAACTCCGAGTACTTTCCTTGGGGTCACTCCCTCCAGCTCTGTGGCATGAGGACTCTCTTTACTCCGTACTGGTAAGCAGATGACCGTTTCTTGTTTCCCTTTGCCTTTAAGCGTCTCTTTGTGCTGTCTGACACCTGGTTGATGTCTGCCTCTCAGTGCTCTTGTTCACAGTTTTATCTTGCACTTTGCAGCTCTTTTAAAACCTGGATGCATCTGTCTATAGCGTTGTCACTCCGTATGAATGTATGGCTTTGAGTTGCATAGTACCTCATTATGTGGCCTTCTCAGCCAACGATGTGTTAAGTTTGCAGTGAAGCTTTCATTATCTTCAAATTCTTTACACTGAACTGGGGCTGCGCTTTGACTCCACATATACCAAATGTTGATTTCGCTCTTCGACGGAGGCACAGCTGGCTCCCACGACCTATATGCTGGACCACGGCAAATTCTCTGGGAGAGCACTGTCGATCTTCGGGTTACATCTCCCCTATCTCGTCACCAGTTGTAGCGTCCTCACCAGCCCGAGTACTCGCCAATGACTACGCCACACATGGAGCTTAGTATAACATGTCTTTATTCTTCTGCGTGTAACCACGAACTCAACATTCTAAACCTGCATTCACTTCACTACGCTCTAATGCTTATGTCATAGTTCTGTGGAGTCCATCAGGAACCACAAAGGTTCCGTCATTACAAACTCCCACAACACTACACCTGCACTCCAACGAAGTTAGAGCGACGTCTTTTTGTGCATAGACGGAGGCAAAATGGTTTGCGAGGTTGCACAGTTAATCCCAGTTTCCAGAGTCTTTTTGGGGCCCTCATGCCCCCATCTTACTAAATCCCAAAATGTAGTTGTATTTTTCTGCTTGATTGTCAATAATAGAAGTCGCCATGCAGTATTTCTTAGTTGAGCCATTTTAATTTTAATTAGGTGCTTATATTCCTTCCTGGTGTGTTTCAGGTGTTTGGCACCCCTATCATAGGAATGACTTTGTGCACAAGCTAATAACTTCAGGAGCAGACACTCCGAGTCAAACCACTCCAGCGTTTCTTCGCCAGTTCTACTATTCAAGCTGATATTTGGTTTATTTTCTCTTGTGGAAGTTAACGCCAGCAAGTGCGCAAGACCCTGCACAGTTCCTCTGCCTTGCTCCCTGCACAATTCCAGAAAATCGTGTTTCTTCTGACTCCAAAGCTTGGTATTTTCTTGATTATGCACCAACTCACTTAGCGCAATCGTAGAACTCTCCCAAGTGATTTGTTTCCGGTTCGCTTTGAGTTTTAATTTGCCCTGATTCAGGTTTCATATCTTCTTCGGATTATTCACGTTCCGACATGGAATGTGAAGGTCGGCTATTAAGGAATCGTGATCACTTTCGACTCGTAATTCTGATGTCTGCGACAATATGCCTCGCTTCCAGATGATGATATAATCGATTAAGCTAGAGTTCCTCTCTGTTGCATACAACATATTTGCCGGTGTATTTGAGAGTGTACAGTCATTTAAGGTGTGAAGGGCATTAGATGACAATATGCTGGACTGTCTCTCTCTCCCATCCTAAAGCCTTTATAACAATTTATACCTGTCCCGGCACATTCCACAAGAGTTCTTCGGTCCTTGTTTCTTTGCTCAGGAAATTACTATATGGATTGATATTCAGGTCTCCAGGGATCAACATTATTTTTCGTTTTTATTTGGCACTAACTGGCTCTCAGTGGTAGTGTCGTACCTTACCAACCATATGGTCTCCTCAAGTGTATTTTACATCAAGAGTTTGGAATTGCATTTAGCAGGCAAAAGATAAACATTGAGACTGTCCGATTGATAATGTTTGCTGACTTACTTGAAGTGTTGAATGTTATCGTCAATTCTTTTTATGCTCATGATGTCTGTAGTTGTAGGCAACCGGTCTGTTAAGCGTCCCATTGGTCTGCCTCTTCTTGTTTTAATCGCAGGTATGCTGAAAGCAACACATTCCTCAAATTCAAGTGGTTCCAAGGCTCGACGTTCCTGTAGGCAACAGATTTGATGGCATTTCTTGAAGGATGCCCATTCTTTGTCCTCTGGCTTTGCTGGTAACCCGGCTATATTCTAACTAAAAAGTTGCAGAAGACAGGTGTCTGTACCAGCATTACTGTTGTCCAACGGAAGGCCTACACGAAGATGGCTGGCTTTAGTGGTGAGGGCCTATGATGCTTTCCGTCTTGCATTCTGAGTTGGACGTGAAGATTTGAGTTAAAGCCACACTCACTGTTGAGAAGGATCATCCTTGTTTCAGACTGTTGTCGTATACATATTTCTATATGATGGAGATCTTCTTGCGCCAGATAATTTGTGGTTGGGCCACACGCAGTTCTAAAAGCAACTTGTTGATTGCAACTTGCCTATTCTAAGTGGTTGTGTAATGTTCTTGGATTCAAAATTCCTGAATAGGGTTCTTCCGCACTAAGGGAAGCTACAATATCCATTTACAGAGTGTCTGAGTGGCCTAGTATTAAGGCGACTATTCCTTGGTTTGTCCACCAAGTCTCCGTTATCTCATGGTCCTCCAAATTTGGCAGGCACCAGAATCTCAATACACATAGGGCCCTCGGTTCTAGTGAAATGGGGAACTGCACAAAAAGGCGGGGCGGTTCCCTTTTAAGGACGGTTTCCCTCACCCACCAATGGTGGCATGCTTCATCATTGGGAATCCTCCTCACACCTTGAAGCCTAGTCAAGGTGTGGGCTACAACCCTCTCGCTGCGAGGGAGAAGCTCAGGGATGTTTTAATGGAGGGGTTGTTACTAAAATCCAAAGTGAGCTACTATGGTGTCATGAGGTGTGCAGTGCAGGTAAAGAGGTGGATTAAAACTAACTACAAGGTTCACCTTATCAACTTTATTCTGGCTGCCCTGTGCTAGGATTAAAAATGCAAAAGTGCGACTGAAAACATTAGATTTAGTCGTCCTGATTACTGATCGACATGTTTCAGCCAATGACCTAGCTAGTGTCGTGGCTTTCTTCAGGATCAATAAATCGCCACTGCTGTGAAAACAAATGTGAACAAGTGAGATAGAAAACAATGGTTATGTTACAATGGTTTACGGCTACCATAAACTCTAAGATCAAAATCCCCACGGTAGTGGGAGGTATGACAAGAAAGTGGAGGACTCTTGATAAATTAGAATTTGTCAAAACACTGGCCAATTCAGCTCCCATCTTCAATCCTGATGTTGACTCTATGGAAGAGAACATCTCGAATTGGCTACTGCTTGCTTGTAATGTCCATGCTCCACTCACTAAATTTTCCCGTGCCCGCCATTCAGATGCACATAAATGGTTTACCACCGAGCTCAAAACACAAAAACTTGAGCTTCGTCAAAAGGAGAGGAAATGGAGGTTAAGATACTCCATGGAAGATAAACAACAGTTCTTGTTAGCTCGTAAAGAGTATGAAAAAGCTATTCTGGAAACCAAAGCGGCTTATTTCTCAGCCAGAATATTAAATGCTCAGAATAAGCCGAAGGAAATATTTATGATAGTTAATGACCTTTGTAACGCTGAGAGAATACTCCCCAGTCAGACACCTACCCAAGAGCTATGTAACTCTTTGAACAATTACTTCTTGGACAAAATTTCTATAATCAAAGCCAGCATTCCCACTACCGTTAGTACGGAACACTTGGACAATCTGTCAACTAACTCAGCCACCATGGCTCATTTCCCAGGCATCTGTCCTCAGACCCTATCGGAGTTAATGACCCGTGTAAAATCTGGGTCCCCTAACGATTGTTGTCCACCCCATGTCTTGAGGGACGCCTTCTCTGCCCTACCTCATAGCGTGCTTCCCTTCCTTAACGAGTCTCTCGTACAGGGCAAGGTCCCTAGTGCCTTCAAGAACGCAATTGTGGTCCCTCTATTAAAAAAACCAGGGGCTGACCCCCTGAATCCTTCTAATTATCGTCCCATCTCTCTCCTCCCCTTTTTGGCCAGGATCCTAGAGGCCCATGTGGCCAGGTGCCTCTCCAATTTCATTGAACAGTCAGATCACCTAGAGCCACATCAAGCTGGCTTCCGGCCCGCCCACTCAACTGAGTCTGTAATTCTTGCAGTATTGGACACCCTGAGAGCTAATGCGGACAAGGGCATCCCTCAGGCTTTGGTGCTCCTGGATTTGTCGGCCGCGTTCGACACGGTCGATCACAAAATCTTGATGGACCGTGTCGAGCAGGCCGGTATACAGGGCCCCGCATACAACTGGATAAAGTCCTTCCTTGAAGGCAGAGCTCAAGCAGTGGGACTTGGCCCATTTACTGCCTCTAAGCTCGCTACTACATGCGGGGTGCCACAGGGCTCGTCCCTATCCCCTCACTTATTTAATCTCTATCTCATGCCCCTGATCCACTCATTAAAAAACAGAAAGATAACTACTTTCAATTATGCTGACGATCTCCAGCTTGTCTTTACCTTGGATTCTCCTGACTCTGTCCTCGAATTCCAAGCTACCATGCTTCACATTCAGCGTTGGATGGACCTCAACCATCTTAAACTCAACCCGGGCAAGACGGAACTAGTGTTGCCTGGGAAGAGTGAGATCTCTTGGGGCCCTCACTATTGGCCGACAGAATTAGGACCCCCCCCTACTCCCTCTCCTTCTGTGAAAAGCCTGGGGGTCACTATAAATGCAGACCTCTCGCTTAGAGGACAAGTGGGGGCAGTGGTCTCCACCTGCTTTCTCCAATTGCGTAAAATCAGGAAGATTGCCTACTTGCTGACCCACTCAGCCCTCACACAGGTGGTGATAGCTTTGGTTCTCTCGCGCCTCGACTTTTCAAATTCCATCTATCTTGGCCTGCCTCTGTTTCTACTTAAAAGTCTACAATTGGTACAGAACCAGGCTGCGAGACTAATTTATAAACAACCTAAATGGCAATCCGCCAGACCCTGGCTATCCAAACTCCACTGGCTACCTATTGCCCAACGTGCAGCTTTTAAGACAGGGTGCTTAATTTTTAAGGCATTGCATTGCAGGAGCCCCAAATTCGTCAGCTGTATGATTGTAAAGTATGCCCCACTTCGCAACCTACGGTCAGCCCATTCTCAATTATTGACTACCCCTGCCATTAAACTCAAACGTCAGGGTGGGCGTAGGTTCTCTTACCTTGCCCCTAAATTCTGGAACTCTTTACCTCTGGCAATCAGGATGTGCGACAACCTGCTGGGGTTTAGAAAGGTGCTTAAGACCTGGTTGTTTGAGCAAGCTTACGCATAGCCTATTGCGCCGCAACACTGTCCAAGATTAGCACCATGAAACCTTCTGGTGACCGTGCGCTTTAGAAGTTCTTACTAACATAACATAACATATGTTAGCTTGCAAAACAAAACCAGTGATCCTGGGGAAACTGAAGGGCGGATTCACCGGTACAACCTGTCTGGGGGAACATAAACAACATACCAAGCAAATGAAGCAATTACTGATGATTATCACACCCCACAGTTTGGCAGTTCAATGTTATACCAGCTCAAGACAGTCTAATCCTTGGTCTGGTTATTCTAAGAAAAGGGCGGAAGGTGGATGATTTCCTAGTATATTAGCAAAACATCAATCATATCGTTGGTGTTGTACGTTTCCAAAGTGTAATTGTACATTAGCACCAGCGTGGACCACTCACTGCAATAGTCAGGCATTGTGACCCATCTGTCTTAGGTGATTTACTTAAGTTGCAAACGCAGCTCCAACCTGTCAGATAAAGGTTGTTGCGTTAAATACACATCAATGATGTGGTGATAGTGACAAGTGTATGGCAGAAGGTGAGACCGGTTCCAAGCAGCGTATACTTGTTGTCATAAGATGTTCATGTACATATATAGACCAACCGTCTTGCGGAAGAGACTAAAAATATTAAAGTCAAACATGTGAGTATTACAGTCACAATGTGTTCATGATGTACCCTTAAAGTAAGACACTTGAATCTAGTGCGAATTGTCTTGCAAAAGTGTCTTGTACATGCATAAATGTGTGATCAACGTGTTTGGACCAGACCATTGTTCTCGTGGTTGATCGTTAGCCATTGACCCATAGTAGAGAACCGCAAGTATGCGGTACCCGTAAGATGGGAAAGCGCCTCAAGGGGCTATAACCATCGACCCACAGCAGAAAGCAGCAAGTATACGCTGCCGTTTATGAAAGAAGCACTACTGCCTCAGAGGCGGGCAGTCGATGTTGCTGTGCGCTCGTGTTTAGAGATACATAGCGTGTCAGCCTAACCGCAAATGAGAACAGGTTCACAATTTGAGGTCGGGGGCGCTGCTTGCATGGAAAAAAGTGCAGCTATTTGATTGTACGCGCACCGTTTGTCCAGACTTAAGTTTAAAAACCACTTGTTTAATGGAGAAATATCGATCCCCCTCCAGGGCGTAGGATTATACAGAGTAAGACGTGATCCTACTGCTAGATGTATGTGCCGCGCTCAACCGTTTCAAAATAAGATTGTTATGGAGCAAGGTCGGGATGTCCCGCTTACCGCTTATGTCAGTCGGGCTTCCAAGGCGAGTGCACTAGACAGGAAAGTCAGCCGATCGTGATTGGTTGCCAAACTAATGTACGTGGTGTATTACCTTGAGTGAGGGACTACTTCCTGGCGTGTCCCGTGGCTTGCTGGGAAACGTAGTCCCAGAATGGAGAAGTGTCTGTGCTAGAGGCCGTGTGTGTAAAGTTTTGATTGACACAACTTTTTATTGAATGCACCTCATTCACTTTCCCAGGCATGTAATTCCAGGCGGACTATAAGCCGTGTATGTGGAGTTTATTTATGTCTGACTATTTGTAGTCACAACTTATTTAGATGTCCCAGGCAATAACTTCAAGACAGACTGGAGACGAGCGCAGTATATGGTGCGAGAATGAGGCAGTGTCTATTGCTCGAAGCCGAGTGTGTTAAACGTATTATTGACAAAACGTATTGATGAATAAACTTCTATAACTAGCCCAGGCTTTTAGTACAAGGAGGACTGGAAGCAGTATGTGTGGAGTGTGTTTGCGCCAAACTGTATACTGTTAAGATTTATTTAGATTGCCCAGACAATCCTCTCAAGGCGGACTGGAAACAAACGCAGTCTGTGGTGCGAGTATATATACTACTGCTCTGATTAGTATCGAGATACCATCTAAAGGACTGATCAAATCCATTATGCTAACGTCATGTATAATAACAGTGCCAGCAATAGACTTGCCATTGTCATGTGCGTGTGCAGAGTCCCTGAAATCCTCATAGTATGTCCCCAAACTGGAGTGTATTATGTTAGAGACTGCCACGGTATGTCATCGTTTAACCCATTCTCTGCTGTGCCCAATCTGAAAACCCATCTCTGTTCCATTCTTAATAGTCTCTTGGTTAGATTGGGTGTCGATGGGGACAGGTTAGGTTTGTCAAGGACTACCCATCTCAAACTATCTACTTGATGGTTTTTTTCAAGGAAGTATTTAGTAAGTTTAGTTGCCTGTTTCTCGCATCTTATAGTACTCTTATGCTCAGATATGCAAATTCTTACTTTGTGGGTGGTCATCCCGACGTATCTGAGTCCGCAGGGGCAGGTGATAAGATAAATTACTCTCTCGCTATTGCAGTTGGTGTGGTGACTCAGTAACCATGGTTTGCCCGTGCCTATCTCAATTGTTTTCGTGACACTAGTCTGGGCGCATACTCCACAAGGGTAGTGTCCTTGCTCCATAAGTATCTTATTTTGAAACGGGTGAGCGCGGCACATACAGCTAGCAGTAGGATCACGTCTTACTCTGTATGATCCTACGCCCTGGAAGGGGATCAATATTTCTCCAACAAACGAGCAGTTTTTAAACTTAAGTCTGGACAAACGGTGCGCGTACAATCAAATAGCTGCACTTTTTTTCCATGCAAGCAGCGCCCCCGACCACATATCGTGAACTTGTTCTCATTTGCGGTTAGGCTGACACGCTACGTATCTCTAAACACGAGCGCACAGCAACATCGACTGCCCGCCTCTGAGGCAGTAGTGCTTCTTTCATAAACGGCAGCGTATACTTGCTGCTTTCTGCTGTGGGTCGATGGTTATAGCCCCTTGAGGCGCTTTCCCATCTTATGGGTACCGCATACTTGCGGTTCTCTACTATCATGTGCGAGTGCAGGCGCTGTTGTTAGCAGTGGGGGAGAACCCTGACTGTCCTAATTCTGGGACGGGATGCTGAGCGACTCTTCTGCGGTGCTGGGGGGCGGGGGGCTTTCTGGTGCCCCCGTGTGTAATCACAGTGTTGTCAGGTGCGGCATTAGATTCGATTGAATTCATTGAAGCACTGTTCTATTTCCAGAGTTCCCATCACGCATGGCTCCCTCAATGTGTCCTAATTGCAGGCCCTTGTTTAGTCGAGAGCCAACTCTGGACCTCGTTACGGGCAGGACCTCCGGGGCTAGCCACAACCTTAGCGTTAAAGAGCAGCTAGTAAGGCAATTTGACCATTCAGTCATTTCAATTGGTATTCGTGGCTTGGCAGAGCTACGGCTCGTGAACCCGTGTCCTCTGGTGAGTTTTTTGTTGATCCTGGCATACACAGTGTTTAGTGATGAGGCCGGCGGAAGCCGAGACTGTGGCCCTCTGCTCACTGCATTGTAGCTTATGAGTCGGCTACTGGTGAGGTGGAAAAATAGTTTGCTTGACAAACTGTCTACAGTCTACAGACGGGTATGCGTACTTGAAGCGATCAGCTCAGTTGACAGTTAGTGCTAGGCAGTATTCTGTAGTTTTCTTGAGTGATGTTGCATTGAACACTTCAGGCCACCCTTGGCCTGACGTACAAAAACACCAAGATGGCCGCCTGCACACACACCTCCACACACCTGAGCCCTCTAACCTCCCAGCGCCAGGACTCACTAGAGACTTCTGCTGCCAGTTGGGCCCCAGAAAAAGGTGGGCCAGCCAGGAGAGGCCGTGGGCGAGGTGGAAAAGGTCAGTAGTAGAAAACCTGGAGTCTGGGGCAGTGGCTGATACCAAACAAGAAGTCTCCCAGAACCCGGCTGCGGCAGGTGCACCTCAGCCGCTTCCGCTTCCATGGAGGAGGGGGAGAAGCCACTTCGAAAGACACACAACAGAACCCCCTGCAATCTTGAGGGTTGCAGCTGAGGTGGTGTTGCGCGATTTCGGAGGTTGAGTGACGGTGTCTACCATGGTCCTGCGGCTGATTCATTAATCAGGGCATAACATGGCCTGACGTAGTGTAACCATAGAGAGAAAATCAATTAAGCTCCCGTCCCATGAATACCCAACTCCTTCGTAGTCAATGTCACAGCTCCTGGCCCATGGGTGCCCCGCTCCTGTGCAGCGAATGATGTCACAGCTCCTGGCCCATGGGTGCCCCGCTCCTGTGCAGCGAATGATGTCACAGCTCCTGGCCCATGGGTGCCCCGCTCCTGTGCAGCGAATGATGTCACAGCTCCTGGCCCATGGGTGCCCCGCTCCTGTGCAGCGAATGATGTCACAGCTCCTGGCCCATGGGTGCCCCGCTCCTGTGCAGCGAATGATGTCACAGCTCCTGGCCCATGGGTGCCCCGCTCCTTTGCAGTGAATGATGTCACAGCTCCCGGCCCATGAGTGCCCCGCTCCTTTGCAGTGAATGATGTCACAGCTACCGGCCCATGGATGCCCCTCTCCTTTGCAGTGAATGATGTCACAGCTCCCCGCCCATGGGTGCCCCTCCCCTTTGCAGTGAATGATGTCACAACTTCCACCCCATGGATGCTGCTGTCATTGGCAGTGAATGATGTCACAGCTCCCGGCCCATTGGGTGCCCCTCCCTGTTGCAGTGAATGATGTCACAGCTCACGGCCCACGGGTGCCCCTCTCCTGTGCAGTGAATGTCTCAGCTCACGGCCCATGGGTGCCCCTCTCCTTTGAATGATGTCACAGCTCCCGGCCCACGGGTGCCCGTCTCCAGTGAATGATGTCACGGCTCCCGGCCCACGAGTGCCCCTTTCCTGTGCAGCGAATGATGTCACAGCTCCCGGCCCACTGGTGCCCCTCTCCTTTGCAGTGAATGATGTCACAGCTCACGGCTCATGGGTGCCGCTGTCATTGGCAGTGAATGATGTCACAGCTCCTGGCCCATGGGTGCCCCTCTCCTGTGCAGCGTATGATGTCACAGCTCCCGGCCCATGGGTGCCCCTCTCCCTTGCAGTGAATGATGTCACAGCTCCCGGCCTACGGGTGCCCCTCCCCTTTGCAATGAATGATGTCCCAGCTCCTGGCCCATGGGTGCCGCTGTCATTGGCAGGGAATGATGTCACAGCTCCCGGCCCATGGGTGCCCCTCTCCTTTGCAGTGAATCATGTCACAGCTCCCAGCCCATAGGTGCCGCTGTCATTGGCAGGGAATGATGTCACAGCTCCCGGCCCACAGGTGCCCCTCTCCAGTGAATGATGTCACAGCTCCTGGCCCATGGGTGCCCTTCTCCTTTGCAGCGAATTATGTCACTGCTCCCGGCCCATGGGTACCCCGCTCCTTTACAGTGAATGATGTCACAGCTCCCGGCCCGTGGGTGCACCTCTCCTTTGCAGTGAATGATGTCACAGCTCCCAGCCCATGGGTGCCACTGTCATTGGCAGTGAATGATGTCACAGCTCCCGGCCTATGGGTGCCGCTGTCATTGGCAGTGAATGATGTCACAGCTCCCGGCCTATGGGTGCCGCTGTCATTGGCAGTGAATGATGTCACAGCTCCCGGCCCGTGGGTGCCGCTGTCATTGGCAGTGAATGATGTCACAGCTCCCGGCCTATGGGTGCTGCTGTCACTGGCAGTGAATGATGTCACAGCTCCCGGCCCTTGGGTGCCGCTGTCATTGGAAGTGAATGATGTCACAGCTCCCGGCCCATCAGTGCCCTGCTACTTTGCAACAAATTATGTCACAGCTCCCTGCCCATGGGTGCCCATCTCCTTTGCAGCGAATGATGTCACAGCTCCCGGCTCATGGGTGCCCGTCTCCTTTGCTGCGAATGATGTCACAGCTCCCCACCCATGGGTGCCACTCTCCTGTGCTGCAAACGATGTCACAGCTCCTGGCCCACGGGTGCCCCTCTCCTTTGCTGTGAATGATGTCACAGCTCCTGGCCCATGGGTGCCCTTCTCCTTTACAGTGAATGATGTCACAGATCCCGGCCCATGTGTGCCGCTCTCCTTTCGCAGTGAATGATGTCACAACTCCCGGCTCATGAATGACCCTCTCCTTTACAGTGAATGATGTCACAGCTCCCGGCTCATGAATGACCCTCTCCTTTGCAGTGAATGATGTCACAGCTCCCGGCCCATGGGTTCCCCTCTCCTGTGTGGCGAATGATGTCACAGCTCCCGGCCCATGAATGACCCTCTCCTTTGCAGTGGATGATGTCACAGCTCCCGCCCCATGGGATCCCCTCTCCTTTGCAGTGAATGATGTCACAGCTCCCGGCCCATGAATGACCCTCTCCTTTGCAGCGAATTATGTCACAGCTCCCGGTTCATGGATGCTCGCTCCTTTACAGTAAATGATGTCACAACTTCTAGCCCTGGAACATTGCAGGTACTTTCTCTTTCCTTCTTCTGAGATTTCAAAACACTGGTCCTTGTTCATTGTGGAAGTAGTCCCTTTCTTTGCTTTCCAGTGAATGATGTCACAGCTCCCGCCCCATGGGATCCCCTCTCCTGTGCAGTGAATGATGTCAGAGCTCCCGGCCCATGGATTCTGCTGTCATTGGCAGTCAATGATGTCACAGCTCCCGGCCCAACGGACCCCCCTCTCCTTTACAGTGGATGATGTCACGGCTCCCGGCCCATGGGTGCTGCTGTCATTGGCAGTGAATGATGTCACAGCTCCCCACCTAGGGGTGCCGCTGTCATTGGCAGTGAATGATGTCACAGCTCCCGGCCCAACGGATCCCCCTCTCCTTTACAGTGAATGATGTCACGGCTCCCGGCCCATGGGTGCCGCTGTCATTGGCAGTGAATGATGTCACAGCTCCCGGCCCAACGGATCCCCCTCTCCTTTGCAGTGAATGATGTCACGGCTCCCGGCCCATGGGTGCCGCTATCATTGGCAGTGAATGATGTCGCAGCTCCCGGACTGGGTACATTGCTGGAGTACCTTTCTCTTTCCTTTTGTAAAGAGTGATGTCACAGCCCCAGTCCTTGTTCATTGTGGAAGTATTTTCTTTCTTTCCATTGCAGTGAGTGATGTCACAGCTCCTAGCTCTGGTGCCATGTGAGAGAATGTTCCTCTTTGCAGTGAGTGATTTCTGAGCCCCTGTCCTGGTTCGTTATTGGGTTTTCCTCTCTCTCTCTTTCCTGCATTCAGTGATGTCATGAACTTGGTTGTGATGCAGGGTCGGATTGGTAACGTGGGCACTCGGGCAATGCCCAAGGGGCCGGTATCTGAATTCGAGCTGTGGGCTGCTTTTCTGAGCATCCTAGGGGGCCGATCTGGGCAGTTTCTGCGTCGTTCGGATGCTGCCAGCGGCCCAGTGGGGCCCTGAGTGGCCTTTTTGGAGGTAGATGGGCGTCCATTACCTTCCTTTTATCAACGGGCAGAGGTGTCACTCCCTTTCTCTTGCTGGGCCTGCCGGCCCATTAATATATGCAGATTGAGCGGGGGCAGGGGGCCTAAGCAGAAGTGGCCTCACTTGTTTTCAGGTATGTGTCACCAGTGTAAACTAATCCCTGCATTTTTTTTAATCCCCCCCTCCCCCTTTTTTTTAAATAAAATTTCGCCGAAGCAGTGTTTTGCGGAAAGGCAATATGCAAATGTGGGCCACTTTATTTTAGCGTGCCCGGGCCGATTTTTAATCGCAATCCAACCCTGTTGTGATGCATTATGCAACCAGTCACATTTGTATAGCAAAAAGACCTCCCACGTGACCTAAATTTCTTTGTTATTAGCTAACATGTAGCTTGAATGCGGGTCATTGATTAGTCCTTAACAATTCTCCACTTCAAAATCAATTTGTTATTTTTCCATCATTTTATTGTTTGTATCATACAAAAACACATATATCAAATTCATAATTTACACTATAACACTTTGTATCCATTATTACTCATCTTTGATCACAGTCATTTGATACAAAAATACGATTTATATTGCACTTTTACAATTAAAACAGCTTCAAAAACTTGTATTTGATTATCAAAAACATTTCCCCAGATTTACACCTCATACATACAACCAACATTCATATCACTGACACATACTGCTCACAAACATACCCTCCCCAATACAACACAGCAAACACAGATGTGAAACATCTACCCTCTAATGTTATGCTGGTGATTGGGGCGTCACACTGTCGACGAACGTTTCGATGGATTTTAACAATTTAGCTCTCTGTAGCATATGGCGTCTCTTTGGTAGAGGCCTCTACCAAAGAGACGCCATATGCTACGTCAGAAAAGTATCATCGTAGTCTGCTGGCAACAAATATGTGAAGAGGTGTTGCCTTTATCATGACTACATTTAACAGGGATGGAAGACAGACATAGCTAACACGCTCCACCTGTACAGAGACGCACGTGACGCTAATCCTAAAGGCGTACACTCCGGCTGGAGTGTGGTTCACTAGTACCACAAGACACAGTATTAGTAATTACAGATTCCCCATTTGGCCACCCGTTTGAATAAATGACATTTAAAGGTCCTGATGAAGATGGAGCTAAATTGTTAAAATCCATCGAAACGTTCGTCGACAGTGTGACGCCCCAATCACCAGCATAACATTAGAGGGTAGATGTTTCACATCTGTGTTTGCTGTGTTGTATTGGGGAGGGTATGTTTGTGAGCAGTATGTGTCAGTGATATGAATGTTGGTTGTATGTATGAGGTGTAAATCTGGGGAAATGTTTTTGATAATCAAATACAAGTTTTTTGAAGCTGTTTTAATTGTAAAAAGTGCAATATAAATCGTATTTTTGTATCAAATGACTGTGATCAAAGATGAGTAATAATGGATACAAAGTGTTATAGTGTAAATTATGAATTTGATATATGTGTTTTTGTATGATACAAACAATAAAATGATGGAAAAATAACAAATTGATTTTGAAGTGGAGAATTGTTAAGGACTAATCAATGACCCGCATTTAAGCTACATGTTAGCTAATAACAAAGAAATTTAGGTCACGTGGGAGGTCTTTTTGCTATATTGGTTTTTTCCCCCTTACTCCCAGACCTTTTCGACGTTGTTTTCAGGGGGGTGCCTTCTCAAAATAGACCAGTCACATTTGTCTCATAGGCAGTCAGTTACGTCACAACTCCAGTCCAGGTGCATTATGGGACTACCTCTTTCTTTAGTCGGCAGTTAGGGCTGCTGCAGCTCTTGGCACATTATGAGAATTGTCGCCCTTGCTTTGCCAAGAGTAACCTCGCAGGTTATGCTACGAGCACCCTTTCTTTCCTACCAGCGAGCGCTGTTGCATCTCCTGCCATGGTGAATTATGGGCCAGCACCCCTCTTTTTAGGTCTGGCCTCAAGACAGTTAAGTCTTGGGAACTTTATGTAATAAAAAAAATAATGAATAAAAATAGATATTTATATACACAGAGGGGTTTTAGGTCACCCTCTTCGTGCTCCAAGGTCATTCTCATTTTTGCTTCTGTCAGCCACAAGAGAGTGTTCCCCACATCAGACATTGGCTTTCTTGCATTGCCAGTGACAGTTTTTTTTATAGCTGTTCACATATGCATGTCACCCTAAACAGAAGTATACTTCTGGCCGTTACTAGTACCTTTCTCTGCCAATACTTTTTTCTTTTCATTTCTTACCTGTTCAGTTTTTGGTCACTGTTGTGTGTTTAATCTAAGTTTTCACGTTACAGTAACTCAAAGCCAATATTATCCTTTCTTAGTCCAATAAGAACCATAGTTTCCTGATCTGCATTAAAGCTAAAACGGGTTTCTATAACTGCTCGGAGTGCAACTGAATGCTAGGAACCACCCACACCGTCAGTTCTATTATTAATATATGTGATGGAAATGTTTTTAATTGAGAAATGTAATTGCAGTCATATTGCCACCACATTTAGGCAGCAGCAAGTTTTATTTTATTTGTATTGTTCTTTTAATGTTTGTGGCATGTCCTTGCAATGAAACAAAATCTAAATAAACTATGGTATCAGCTTGCCAAGACCAGACCTATTACAATGTTTGTTCTTCTTGACATTGAATGATGTCACATTGTTTTCCCCGTTGTCTGGGAGGACTGTCGACCTCTGTTGTGTGCAGTGAGTAGGTCACAGCTGTTAACCCTGGTGCGTCTGGAGTACACCCCATGTCTCTTCTCTCCTTGACAATGAATGATGTCACATTTCTTGCCCTGGTGTCCAGCTCTGGTGTCCTCCATCATGTGCAGTGAGTGACGTCACAGGTGCTACATCTGGAGTGTATCTAATGTCTCTCCTTGACAATGAATGATGTCACATTTCTTGCCCTGGTGTCCAGCTCTGGTGTCCTCTATCATGTGCAGTGAGTGACGTCACAGGTGCTACATCTGGAGTGTATCTAATGTCTCTCCTTGACAGTGTGTCGTCACTGCTGCTTCCATGCATTATGGCACTACCTATGCCCCTCCTGCTGTAACATGACTGCTCCTCAGCCTGGTGCATTATATGAGTACCCCCTCTGTTTTTGCACCTAGTGATGTCACTGCTCCCCCCCCCCCCATGCATTGTGGGGGCATCCCCGTGTCTCGTGCAGTGAGTGATGTCAGAGCTCCTGGCCCCAGCCCGTCGTGGGTGTATCCTCCTCCTCCCCCCATCCCTCCGTGCTGTCCCAGCCCCTGGTGCTGATGCTGCTGCCTCCTCCTCTCCTGGCCCCGGTGCATTGTGGGAGTATCCCGCCCCTCCGCTCTCTCTGGCTCGGTTCTCTCCTCTGGGGTCGAAGCCGCAGCGCTGGGGCCCGGGATCGGTGAGAGCAGAGCCCACCTGGGGGTGACATGATGCTGGTGGTCCCGGCGTCTGCGGGGGGAGGAAGAGCCACACCCCGGAGTCGGCACTGACCCGCCCCCCGCACTGCGGAGGAGCCATGCCCCGCCGGCGCCTCGGGGGCAGCCGCAGCGAAACAGGTAGGAGACCGGCCGTGGCAGGAGGAAGCCGGGGTAGCTCCCCCTACCAACGCCATGGCACTGCGGTGGATGAGCGGGGGTCCCCCAATTCAGAACAGCCGCAGAGTCGCGGGAAACTACATCTCCCGGCGTGCCGTTCCGCAGGGCTGCCGCTGCAGATAGCGTGGTGGGCGCGCGTGGGTCGACGGGAGCTGTAGTCTCCTGTGGCTCTGCAGCTGTCAGGGAGCAGCGTGGCAGGCCGGGAGTTGTAGTGTCTGAGGACTCTTGTCATGCGAGCCTAGTGATTGGGTGAGGGTGACGGTGCGCGGCAGGCCGGGAGTTGTAGGCACTACCCTGCTATAGCGAGTGGACGAAGCCCGTGTGCATGCTGGGGATTGTGGTTTCGTAACTGCGGCATCTCCCTGCAGAGGCAAAATGGCGCACTGGAGGATGAGCATTGAGAGGGAGGAGGGAGGCAGAGAGATCAAAGTCCCTGCGAAGTAGATAAGAATTATGCCAAAGAGACAGGGGCAGGACAGTCACTGTGCTGAAGGGCACACAAGGATCACTCAGTCAGTCTAACACACCTCTGGGTGAAGTCTCACTCATTGTGTGGGAGTCTCATTGGAGAACTGTAACTCATTGTATCATCTCACTCACACCCTTCACCAGGGTCTTGCTTGCTGCTTGCAGGTCGAACTTGCAACAGCATCATTGTGTGGGGGTCTCAGGCTTCTGGCTGTGTCAGGGTAGCTGACACAGCCATGCAGTGCGCAGCATCACACGTTGTGACAGGGATCCACTTAGGAGCAAACTCTGACCAGAGGGGAGGGTGACACAGCTCGCGCTCACTCCTGTGTGTCTCACTGCCTGGTAGAGGGGGCAGAGCCAACACATTAACCGGGAGGGCCGAGCCAAGGACCTGGCTCAGATCTTAGAGCCTGTTCACAAGCCAAGCACTGAAAATATTTGTGATGTAAATCATAAAACAGATATTAAGTAAAATATGGTAAAAGGCTCATCAAAATTCAAAAAAGTGCATTTCTTTAGCATGTGTGAGCTTTAACATTTATAAAGCACAATGTAGCAGAGCACTGAGAAGTACTTATTAAAAGTGATAGTTTTGTACAACTGGTAGTTTGAACTCATATTTTAAAGTGCTTTCATACGCAATAATGAAGAGAAAAGAGTTTTGGTGAAATTAGGTATTTGCTTAGGATCATATAATTTAAGCTGGGAAGCTGTGATTTATCAATGTTTTTTGGTTTCACTTTGTACACATCAGCCAGGAAATCGGTCACTATTTGTCTTAGCACATTAAGGCTTTGTTTTCATCTCTTAGTTAATTTTTATGCAGTTTTTAAATGCAGGTTGACCTCGACCCGAAGGCTGAGCTCTTTACATGAGCACCAGGTACATTACACAAGGTCACATGCTCTGTTTATAGGCTTGTTGAAATGAAGTGATGTGCCCAGAATCACAGGATGTTGAGCCGACGCCAAGATCCGAACCTGGTTCCACATTCAGCAACTCTGACAGTAATGCCAAATTGTAGGTAGAGGGATGGACAGGCAGGCAGAAGCCACATGAAAGCTCCGCTCATTATGGACTCGAGTTTCCACAGGACCTTGAGCTGAGCCAGAGCCAGGCTTCAGGCTTGAGTCTGTCTCAAGCTTTCAGTGGCTTGCGCAACTCTACTGCCTGGGATATGGGTGACTCATACGGCTAAAACTTTACCACTTCTTGGCCATTTTCACATGTGTTAACGTATTTAATTAAATGGAACTGCAACAGGAATATAGCTTCCAGAAGCCTCTGGTGCAGGTCAGGCAAGAAAAAGAAGTGACCTAAAGAATAAGAGTCCCTTAACAACCCGTGGTGTGAGTCGTATGTATTGGAACATAGACTCACTGGTTCTGCAAATATTCACAATTTTAGGGAGGAAGACCCTTTCGTAGACCAGAAAGTTTATGTGTCTTAACCTTTTAATTATTTCAAGTTCAATTAATGTTTATTTGCAGTTTGAGTAAAGAACATGTAAACGTCATTAAATAAATGGACATACATAGATTATTGATAAATCTTTAATTAAATAATCAAAAATGTCTCTTGTACCCTGACAGACGTGCACTGGCCGTGCCAAGCTCAGTCAGGGAATACAGTCTGATTTTAATAATTCATAAGCCATCGTTCATAGAGCTCGTGAAACATGATTGAACTGGCGTTGGGAAGTGCGATCACATGTCGTATTTAGCATTGTTGGAATCTTGATGTACGCTTAGCTAACTTCTCTCCTTGATCAGTTTACCCCCCTTCACTGACAAACAAAAGCCCAGATTTACAAAACTGTCATGGAACGCAGAGCAGCACCCAAAGTTGCTGCACTGCGTTGTGTGACATAGAGAGAGCAAGACAGTGTCATATCTATAGGGATATGTCAGTATCCTGCTCTCTCCCTAGCGCTGACACAGAATCATACTGCCTAGCAAATCGCACACACTCTTGCACCATAGTGCAAAGGTGGCTGAGTGAGTGCAGCATAGGTTCTGTACTGGAAGAGTGCCCTCCCAGTACAAATTACTATGCTAGAACTGACTTTAAAACTTTTCCCACTTAGGATGTGGGATGTACAGTGCAGCACACATGCAAAGTACGAAAAGTTAGGAGAAATAAGAGCATTTCTCCTTTTTAACACCTGTTTTCAAGTGGAGTTAATTTTTGGCGCAAAACCCTATTGTTACTAGATAGGGTTTTGCGTCAGAACCCATCAGTGGTTGCATGGAAATGCCAATGTACCACCAATGGAACTCCCACGTGACGCAGAGTAACTCAAAACAGCGCTTCGCTCTGGTTTGCATTAGTTTTTCTTACAAAACAATGCAAATACCAACTTACATTGGTTTGTAAATCTTGAAAAGGATCTTGCGCTGGGTCTGCAATACAGGTAATGCAATTCTACGCAAAACCATCGTAAATCTGGCCCAAAAACTCACAAAAATGTTGAGTGAACTGTAGGGTCCCTGAGACCAGCCAGGTCTGGATCTTGCCAGAATTAGACTAGTCAAGTCACAGTGGCCATGCCAGCCATGTGATCTTTTTTTAACCTTTGCAACAAACCATACCCTCCAGAAGTACGATTCAAAGCAATCAATGCAATCATTACAATAGCCACAATTCTGTCCTGCATAATAAAATTTCAAGACCACAGCTTCACTGTACACATCGTCGTCTCTCAGGCTTTCAAGGGTTCCAGTATAAGCCCCATATCTGCCATTGCAATGGATCAAGATGTTTCTCAGCTGTAAAACATGGAACCTCTTCTTATCTAGCAAAGGGGCTCATTTCCAATTAACATCTGCCAGCATCACAACCACTGGGTTTATTTCCAAGATTAAAGCTTTGTCACCAAAGCCATGGGCATGAGATATAATTTTGGTCTTTGTTGAATAGGCCTGTTGTGGCTCAGTGGACTAATGCGTCCACTGTAGGGGCCTGTGTTTGACCTCATGGTCACAGGTTCAAGTCCCGGTGGGTCCACTCAGCCTTTCATCCTTCTGAGGTCAATAAAATGAGTACCATTGAGTTGGGTAACAATAAACATCTGTTATTCAGTGAAACCCTTCTGGGTGAACGTGTGCTTTACAAATATACGTTATGTTATTAGTTGTCAAACAACGTCGGGCCTGTTTTAGTGTATGGCGGACGGGTTACTCTGTCACAAACGTGGGGGCACCTGTGTATTACAGGTTCATGGTATCCTATGTGGCGGACGGATATCCGTCACATTGTGACGGAGTATTCCATACACCAAACTCTAAAATCAGGTCCTTTATCTACATCATACAACCAACCAGTCGGAGAGCTCTGCAGCCCAACCACCGAATGCTACAGTAGGGTTGTGTTATCAGCGTAAAAAAAAGTGCCTGCTTGTGCTCCCCTTTCAACTTTGAATTGAGCACTTGGGCTCGCCACTCAAGGTCCTTCCCAAATCTGAGTTGTAAAAGTTGAACAAGAGGAGCCAGTAGTCAGCCCAGCTTCATGCCAGCTTCACCCTGAACTCGGTGCTTTCTGCAGGCGTCTTCTCATTTCCTGAGTATTACAGAGCAGTGAAATGATCAACCTAAATAAAGGAGGAGGGCAGGGGATTCAGTATCCAATGTTTCCCAGAACCTGAGTTGGTCCCCCAAACTAGGGCTTCCCAAGCGCAGTGCAGCAGCCAGATCATCCAACTAGGGACTTTCTCCCCTAATGGTCATCCCTGGGCAGAGACCTGGGTGATGCCAGCCGGGTCTGGTGGCTCAGTGGACTAATGCATCCACTGTAGGGGCCTGTGTTCGACCTCATGGTCACGGGTTCAAATCCCGATGGGTCCACTCAGCCTTTCATCCATCTGAGGTCGAGAAAATGAGTACCATTGAGTTAGGTAACAATAAACATCTGTTATTCAGCGCCAAGATACCCTTGGGTGAACATGCGCTTTACAAATGTGAATCTTAGTCAGTGGATGGCATTTGACCAGTCAGTCCTTCTGGTGCATGGGGTAACTTTGAAAAACACTTTCTGCTCTGGATTCAGCATTGCAATCAGCTAACCATTCTCTCGAACCGACTTTGTGCACCTTTTATGGACTGGTAGCAATACTGAACCCCTCCAGCTCTGACGGGGAGGCGCTGTCATTGCAACATTTTGGGTGATAGAAGGGGGAGCGAGGCCCACAGTAAGGTGACCTCCTCCCACCAGGATCTTGCGGACACTGTCTCCAGCCCTGAACTTTTCACCTACAAATGATTGATTTCAGGTGTGCTAGTCTAATTAGTACAGTGGAAGCAAATCAAGACTCCAACACCCACAATGCATCAGGCTGCCACACAAAAGTCCAGGAGTGAAACCAGAGTCCATAATGACCTGGGGTGAGGTGGCCACCCTAGCCCACAAGTACGGGGCCACCTTTTACTGCATGTCCCCGCCTAAAATACCGCAACAGAATACACCGACAGGCAAATACATATCAGTGTTATCCTTTCTACTCCAAAACACTGGAGGTTGCATTCAAATATCACAGCTGTAGAAGTCTCTGTTAATGATTAAAATGCTGTGATGCTGCGTTGGCAGGCAGCTTCGACACTACACTATTAATCACGTGCTCACGTGCGGTGCTGTTGATGCTGACAGGAGGGTCAGTGCAATCTAAAAATGTTGGCCCTTCAGATATATCAAATAAGCCCACATTTAGGGCGAGTAATAAAACGATTGCTGATTTGCTTTTGCTTGTGCTGTTGTCCCTCTCAAGCTATAGAACAATGCAAAGAAATAAAAACAGTCGTGCAACACCACATTTCACCACTTGTGCACTATCGGTTTTACTGGAGTGCGCGCTGGGATGCGCGATCCCTGCTCAGGCGGACACGTGCCTTGTGAAAGTGATCAGCAGCGATGCATTTGGTACCTGAAAGCTTATTACTAGATTCATTGCAAGCAGAGGTTGTGGTTTGCAGCTAATGTTAGCTGAACCGTCCGTTCTGAGAACAGAGTGTAAACCACACCAGATTTTCAAGGTCCCTACAC
The DNA here is from genome assembly GCA_963921515.1 of Calotriton arnoldi. NCBI lineage: Eukaryota > Metazoa > Chordata > Amphibia > Caudata > Salamandridae > Calotriton > Calotriton arnoldi. The sequence continues at coordinate 883,543 of CAWUFW010007993.1, read as the reverse complement.
CAGCATTGTGTCTGTATTTTTTTTTCTCCAAAATATCTTTATTGGATTTTTCTGCCAGCAGCACATCAAGCATGTGATCACGCGAAGAAACCATAGGCACATGGGAGTGAATGCACAATTGTTCAAAGTTTACATCAACACATTGCAGTATCAATGAATTTGCAGTGATCAGTCAGATAACACATTGTTACGTAGGCTGTCACCCATTTCGGGGGTTGTGAGAGTCAGGGCAGTGGCTCGCTGTCTCCAATATCTATGCCATAGTACCTTAATCAGGGACCCCATATTGTGGTAAACTTCCTTGGGCACCCTCTGGCCTTATATGTGACTCTTTCAACTGCCATATAGAGGTCCATCCCATTTTTCCATTCCCGCAGGGTTGGGGATCTGGGGCGCCCCAGTGCTTGGCTCTAGGAATACGTGGGGATACCCAGAAGGATATATTTAGGGTCAGTTGGTATTGTTTCTTCCAGCACCCCGTTGAGTTCCTTTACTATGGCAGTCCAATACTGATAAATGCTAGGGCACTCCCACAGCGTGTGGATGAACGACCCTCTCTCCGCCCCACAGCGGAGACAACTGGAGGAGTCCGCCCTGCCAAAGCTATGCTAGCCGGCCCTGTCATAATAGGTCCTGTGGAGGATTTTAAATTGGATCAGCCCAAGTCTGGATTTAATTGTGACTTCCTTCAGATACATTAAGGCTACCTTCCAGTCTATATCGTCAAGTTCTCCCACCTCATTTCTCATCATATCCTTAGTTTTGTCAAGGAGTTGGGCCTGTTATTGTTAATTGTTCTATATGTCCACGACACTGCCTTCCCTTCGATCTCCCCCATCAGCAGTCTCCCCTCCAACGGTGCATATTCCGGAATGTTTTCTATATCAAGTCCCTCAGCGGTCCAGGCTAGGTGAAGGTGGAGGTATTTGTAATGTGTTATGCTGAATTGATAGTCTCTTTGGAAAGAGCTAAAGGGGACCAGAACACCACCTTCTATAAAGTCTCCCAGCCTGGAAATCCCAAGGGTGTCCCAAGTCACAAAACCCTTCAACTTCCTAATCTCCTTCAGACGTGTTACCACCCACAGAGGAGTTTCACGGGTCATCCACCCGTCCCATTGTATCCACCTTTCCATCCCTTTCCAGGCTTCTGTGGTCACCTGAGTTGCCGACAGTAGCTTCTTTACCCATTTCCCACCATACAGGAAGTGTATGTATGAGTGAGTTTGGAATTGGGTCCTCTTTAATGCGTAGGTCTGGTGGTCCCCAGATATGTGGCCCCAGTCATTAACTACTATTAAGTGAGCCGCCCAATATGTGGCCCCAGTCATTAACTACTATTAAGTGAGCCGCCCAATATGTGGCCCCAGTCATTGACTACTATTAAGTGAGCCGCCCAATATGTGGCCCAAGTCATTAACTACTATTAAGTGAGCCGCCCAATATGTGGCCCCAGTCATTGACTACTATTAAGTGAGCCGCCCAATATGTGGCCCCAGTCATTAACTACTATTAAGTGAGCCGCCCAATATGTGGCCCCAGTCATTAACTACTATTAAGTGAGCCGCCCAATATGTGGCCCCAGTCATTGACTACTATTAAGTGAGCCGCCCAATATGTGGCCCAAGTCATTAACTACTATTAAGTGAGCCGCCCAATATGTGGCCCAAGTCATTAACTACTATTAAGTGAGCCGCCCAATATGTGGCCCAAGTCATTAACTACTATTAAGTGAGCCGCCCAATATGTGGCCCAAGTCATTAACTACTATTAAGTGAGCCGCCCAATATGTGGCCCCAGTCATTAACTACTATTAAGTGAGCCGCCCAATATGTGGCCCCAGTCATTAACTACTATTAAGTGAGCCGCCCAATATGTGGCCCCAGTCATTAACTACTATTAAGTGAGCCGCCCAATATGTGGCCCCAGTCATTAACTACTATTAAGTGAGCCGCCCAATATGTGGCCCCAGTCATTAACTACTATTAAGTAAGCCGCCCAATATGTGGCCCCCATCACTAACTATTAATAAGTGAGCCGCCCAATATGTGGCCCCAGTCATTAACTACTATTAAGTGAGCCGCCCAATATGTGGCCCCAGTCATTGACTACTATTAAGTGAGCCGCCCAATATGTGGCCCCAGTCATTAACTACTATTAAGTGAGCCGCCCAATATGTGGCCCCAGTCATTAACTACTATTAAGTGAGCCGCCCAATATGTGGCCCCAGTCATTGACTACTATTAAGTGAGCCGCCCAATATGTGGCCCAAGTCATTAACTACTATTAAGTGAGCCGCCCAATATGTGGCCCAAGTCATTAACTACTATTAAGTGAGCCGCCCAATATGTGGCCCAAGTCATTAACTACTATTAAGTGAGCCGCCCAATATGTGGCCCAAGTCATTAACTACTATTAAGTGAGCCGCCCAATATGTGGCCCCAGTCATTAACTACTATTAAGTGAGCCGCCCAATATGTGGCCCCAGTCATTAACTACTATTAAGTGAGCCGCCCAATATGTGGCCCCAGTCATTAACTACTATTAAGTGAGCCGCCCAATATGTGGCCCCAGTCATTAACTACTATTAAGTAAGCCGCCCAATATGTGGCCCCCATCACTAACTATTAATAAGTGAGCCGCCCAATATGTGGCCCCAGTCATTAACTACTATTAAGTGAGCCGCCCAATATGTGGCCCCAGTCATTAACTACTATTAAGTGAGCCGCCCAATATGTGGCCCAAGTCATTAACTACTATTAAGTGAGCCGCCCAATATGTGGCCCCAGTCATTAACTACTATTAAGTGAGCCGCCCAATATGTGGCCCCAGTCATTAACTACTATTAAGTAAGCCGCCCAATATGTGGCCCCCATCACTAACTATTAATAAGTGAGCCGCCCAATATGTGGCCCCAGTCATTAACTACTATTAAGTGAGCCGCCCAATATGTGGCCCCAGTCATTGACTACTATTAAGTGAGCCGCCCAATATGTGGCCCCAGTCATTAACTACTATTAAGTGAGCCGCCCAATATGTGGCCCCAGTCATTAACTACTATTAAGTGAGCCGCCCAATATGTGGCCCCAGTCATTGACTACTATTAAGTGAGCCGCCCAATATGTGGCCCAAGTCATTAACTACTATTAAGTGAGCCGCCCAATATGTGGCCCAAGTCATTAACTACTATTAAGTGAGCCGCCCAATATGTGGCCCAAGTCATTAACTACTATTAAGTGAGCCGCCCAATATGTGGCCCAAGTCATTAACTACTATTAAGTGAGCCGCCCAATATGTGGCCCCAGTCATTAACTACTATTAAGTGAGCCGCCCAATATGTGGCCCCAGTCATTAACTACTATTAAGTGAGCCGCCCAATATGTGGCCCCAGTCATTAACTACTATTAAGTGAGCCGCCCAATATGTGGCCCCAGTCATTAACTACTATTAAGTAAGCCGCCCAATATGTGGCCCCCATCACTAACTATTAATAAGTGAGCCGCCCAATATGTGGCCCCAGTCATTAACTACTATTAAGTGAGCCGCCCAATATGTGGCCCCAGTCATTAACTACTATTAAGTGAGCCGCCCAATATGTGGCCCCAGTCATTAACTACTATTAAGTGAGCCACCCAATAGTATGCTTTCATATCTGGAAGGGCAATGCCCTCATTATATTGTTTCCTCTGTGGTGTACGCAGTGCCACTCTCGGGTGTCCCTCATTCCAAAGCAAGGTCCAGACTTCCCCTTCCATCTTCACAAAAATTTCCTCCGGGATCTTGTAGTTTATGTTTTGTAGTATGTATGCAAATTTCGGTAGTGTTATCATCTTCTACATTGCAGCCCTACCCAATAGTGTCAGCAGCAGTGTTTTCTAACTTTCTACATCCCTGTGGAAATCTGCCAGGACCCTGTGAATTTTGCGTTCTAGACTATCTTCCTTGTTCGCGGTCACATATAGACCTCTTTGACCATGCGCAACTGCCTCGGGACGGCGTGTGCGTCAAAGTGCCCTCCTGTCGGGTATAGGCTAGATTTGTCCCAATTCTATTTTTGAGATTCGGGGCATGTGCCCTGTATTGTTCGAATATGTGAAAGAGTTTAGGGGTGTTGTGCGTGGGTTTGTGACATACAGTAAAATGTCCTCAGCATATAGAGAGATCCGTTCGTCCCCCATCGTTTCCTCTCGTTCCTTAAAACCTGTAATTCCTGGGTGTGATCGAACTATGAACGCTAGAGGTTCCAAGACTAGGGCAGACAATAGAGGGGATAGAGGGTACCCCTACCGTGTGTCCCTCTCAATAGGGAATTCTGTGGATTGTTCCCCGTTAACCCTCACCTTAGCCACTGGGTCTTTGAAGAGCAATGCTATCCAGGCCCGAAATTTAGGGCCAAACCCATTTTTTACCAGAACCTGTCTCAGGAACAGCCAGTGGATGGCATCAAAAGCGTTCTCGGCATCCAGGGATAGTAGCATGTGAGGCTCATCTCTTACCTGTATTGTCTCAAGCCAATTATATGGCCTACCTATGCCTATTTGGCATAAAGCCTGATTGGTCATAATGAATTAGAGCAGTAATAACCTTCAGGAGTCGCTTGGCGAGGATCGAGGCCTGTATTTTGGTCTCTGTTCAAGAGAGAGATCAGGCGATAGGAGCTACAATCTGTCATGGGCTTTCTCAGTTTATGTGTCACAAATATGGTAGCGCTCCGGAGATCCAGTGGAAGGGCGCCACTTTATTTTGCCTCCGTGAACAGTTTAAGCAGGTATGGAGTCATAAACCTGGCATTTCTCTTAAAGAGTTCTGCTGGTATGCTATTAGGACTTTAGGAGTTGAGTTTCCACACCGTCTTGGACCCACATGATCGGGCCCCAAGTGTCAGCCGCATTGGGGAGTGGTCTGACAGATCCCAGGTATTCTGCCCTCTCCCTCTCCTCTGCCACCCCTGCCGGGGCGAAAATGTAGTCTAGCCTAGAGAATACCTAATGGGCGCCCAGAAGTATGAATAGGTTTGGGCAGCCAGGTGGCAGCTACTCCATAAATCTGACAGTCCCTGGGTCGTCACGAATCCCGCCAGTGCCATAGGCATGAGCAGTGCGTGAGTCCATGGGCATGAGCAGGTTCGCGAGTCCAGGGGCGTAAGCAGGCTCGCGAGCCCATACGCACAAGCAGGTTCATGAATCTAGGGGCGCAAGTAGGCTTGCGAGCCCATAGGCATGAGCAGTGTGTGAGTCCATAGGCATGAGCAGGTTTGCAAGTCCATAGGCATGAGCAGGTTTGCGAGTCCAGGGGCGTGAGCAGGTTCGCGAGCCCGTAGGCACGAACAGGTTCGCGAGCCCATAGGCACGAGCAGTGCGCAAGTCCATAGGCACGAGCAGTGTGCAAGTCCATAGGCACAAGCAGCGTTCGAGTCCATAGGCACGAGCAGCGTTCAAGTCCATAGGCACGAGCAGCGTTCGAGTCCATAGGCACGAGCAGTGCACAAGTCCATAGGCATGAGCAGTGCATAAACAGGCGGGTGTTTCTAAAGGGCCACACATGATGTATAACAACCCTGACCAGCCCTCTCTTTCTGGCTGTCTGCAGATTTTGTTCTGCAATGTGTCATTTGAAGCCTCCACTTTTCTTATGGGTTTCTAAATCACTGGATCTAAAGTGTTTTTGTCTGTAAGCCTATGGCTGGCTACAGACTTCACATATGTGCCCACTCCACAACAAAGGGTTAAAATCGGGCAGTTTGGACTAAAAACGAACTGGTTAATATACAGATAATGATTCACATATGTGGTAGCAAACACAAGATGATGGACGGAGCGCTGAAACTTTTCAACCACTCACCCCCACTCAAGAGATCTGGGTTTAATCCATTGTTCTTTTGCTCACTATGTCTGGACCGGAAACAAGCATCCTGGGACCGGTTTCGGGGTATCACCCCTCATCAGCCAGGCTAGCTTGGATCCAGTGGCACAGCGAGCAAGGGACTCACATCTGGGCATACCCTGCCAACTTAGGGTGAACATAGCAAACACAACAAGATGATGGACGGAGTGCTGAAACTTTTCAACCTCTCACCCCCACTCAAGAGATCTGGGGTTTAATCCAGTGTTCTTTTTCTCACCACGCCACCCAAGTTTGGACCCAGCCATTTGTAAATCAGTCTTGACCCTGCTCCTCATGGGAACAGTCCAGCCCGAACTGCCAGGCCAGGTCCTCCCTGGACCAGAAACAAGCATCCTGTATAAGCACAATGGGTTCATTCCTTGCCACATGTGGGTTTAGAAATCTTAAAATTGTCCATGGATTTAATAACCGGTGATGCATAAGAGAAAATGCCAATTATATATGTATTAATATATTATATATGTATTAATATCCACTTTTGAACAGTATGCATTCAACGGGAGTGCCTTTGTGTGTTGCTTATGTCTTGTATTTGTCTGTATGTATATCATTTATGAGCTATATGTGATTCTATTTTTATAAATAATATAGTTTTGTATATTTCTCTTTTGTGTTTAGTCTTTTTGCACAGTTTGCACTTAAGCCAGCCTTTAACTTGCCAGGGGTATTTTTTTAATGTTTTTTTGTGTGCTTGAAACCCACAGCCCTCTGAGGATGATTGCAAGAGGGCCATTTTGTTTTGTTTGGCCCCGAGTACAGTAGTTACCCACAAAGGTGCCTGCTTAGTGTGTGGGTGTGGTCTCATTGGGCCTTAGGACACAGTCTGGAGCAGCGAAGATATCGCTGCTCGAATGTTCTCTTTGGGCGTTTGGGTATTTCGTGTTATGTAAATACTGGCTTATGTTGAGTTTCACAATGCTTGACAAACTCATGCAGAAAATCAGTTACCATGTCAGTTAAATAATGTACTAATTTAAAACTTTGGACAAGGAGTGAAGACAGGCGTGAGTGGCGGCTGCCTGACTACGGGGTCTTCTGTTCTGTCTAACCCGTGACATCCCCATGACTCCAAGTGATGCACGCGGATTGCCAGGACCACAGTGTTGCACCGAAGAGGGCTTGTTTAAGATTGGGGTGCTTCTCTATCTGGGAAGTCCTGCCATGTGGTGGTGGCATCGGGAGTAGGGCTGTGCATGCAGACTGACATCGCGTTATGTGTCACTGGCATTAGATTCTTGAGGTGGGGTTGAAGGGGCTCAGGGAACCTGACAGGCACTTTCTTGCATGATGCAGAAGCTCACAGAATGGTCAGCTCATGGATCCAGTCCAAGCAGCTAATGGTGGGCTTCATTCATCTCCTGGGGGGTCCGTGCACTCAACGCAGGACTGATCCTTAGGGAAGCAGCTTCTGCCGGATTTTAATTAACACTTCGTGTCATTTGTGTTAATAAAGCATTCTTTTTTCTTCAACTCTCAAGGATCCATCAGTTTCTCAAAGATGACTTTTCTCGACCGCTGAGACCTCTGGTGCTGTTGATTCCGAGACCCATTGTATGGATGTTTACCACATCTCTTGTACTACTGGTTCTGAGCTCACTTGTGCAGTTGATCCAGGGATCTCTAGTGCACGATCTTTTGTGCAGTGGGTTCCATGGATGCTTGTGTTTCAGAAATTGTATTGCTGTTGATTCTGAGAACTATAGTGCTGTTTGTTCCAGATCTTTTATGTTGTTGATTTTGAGATGTCTTATTGGTTTCCAGATCACTTGTGTTGATGTTAGCAGCATGTCTTATGTTGCTGTTTCAAGCTTTCTTGCCAGTTGATCAACAAATCTCTAGTGTTGTTGGTTCTGAGATCATTTGTGCAGTTGATTCCAGGAACATTTATGTTTTCTATAAAATTGTAGTGCTGTGGATTCTGAGAACCGTAGTGCTGTTTGTTCCCGTATCTCTTCTATAGTTGGTTCTGATATCTTAACTACTGCTAGTCCCAAGATCTCTTGTGACATGGGTTCCAAAATCTCTTTTGTTGTTGGCTCTGAGATCTCTTGTGCTGTTGGTTCTGAGATCTCTGGTGCTATCGGTTTTCGAGATCACTTGTGCTTTTGATTCTGAGATCTCTTGGGTTTTCGGTTCCGAGATCTCTGTGCTATTGGTTTTAAGATCTCTTGTGTTGATATTTATAAAATCTTTTGTACTGCTTGTTCTGAGATCTCTTGTACAGTTGATCTAGAGATCTCTACAGCTATTGGTTCCAAGATTTCTTGATCTACTGGTTCCAGGACCACTTGTGGTGTTTCTGAAACCGTAGTTCTGTTGATTCTGAGAACAATTGTGCTGCTGGTTTCCAGATCTCTTGTGCTGTCGGTTCTAATAACCCTTGTATTGTTAGTTCAGAGATCTCTTGTGCTGCTGCTTCCAAGATCACTAGTCGAATTGGTTTCAATAACTTTTGTGTTGTTTCTGAGATCATAGCTGTTGATTTTATAAACTACCTTGGTGTTGGTTTTGAGATCTCCTTGAGCTCTTGGTTTTAGGATCTCTTGTGTGGTTGGTTCTGAGATCACTTCTGCTGCTGGTTCTGATATTTCAAGTGATTTCAAGTGCATTTGATGCTGAGGTGTCTAGTGCTGCTGGTTCAGAGTTGTCCTTTGCTGCTGGTTCAGAGGTGTCCTTTGCTGGCTCAGAGATGTCTAATGCTGCTGGCTCAGAGATGTCTAGTACTGCTGGTTCAGAGGTGTCCTTTGCTGGCTCAGAGATGTCTAGTGCTGCTGGCTCAGAGATGTCTAGTGCTGCTGGTTCATAGATGTCTTGTGCTGCTGGCTCAGAGATGTCTAGTGCTGCTGGTTCATAGATGTCTTGCGCTGCTGGTTCAGAGATGTCTAGTGCTGCTGGTTCTGAGATGTCTAATGCTGCTGTAAGTAAGTAAGTCCGTTTTTATATAGCGCAGCTACTCACCCTTACGGGTCTCAAGGCGCTGGGGGCCGGAGTGGAAATTAAGTGAGCTATTGCCCAGAGTCACATGGTGCTGAGCTGAGCTGCCGCCGGAGCCGGGGATCGAACTGTGAACCCTGTGCTCCGAAGTCAGCTACCCTGGCCGCTGCACCACACCTCTCCACTGCTGGTTCTGAGATGTATAGTGCTGCAGGTTCAGAGGTGTCCTTTGCTGCTGGTTCAGAGATGTCTTGTGCTTCTGGCTCAGAGATGTCTAGTGCTGCTGGTTCACAGATGTCTAGTGCTGCTGGTTCACAGATGTCTAGTGCTGCTGGCTCAGAGATGTCTAGTGCTGCTGGCTCAGAGATGTCTAGTGCTGCTGGTTCTGAGATGTATAGTGCTGCAGGTTCAGAAATGTCTAGTGCTGCTGGTTCAGAGGTGTCTACCGCTGCTGGTTCAGAGGTGTCCTTTGCTGCTGGCTCAGAGATGTCTTGTGCTTCTGGCTCAGAGATGTCTTGTGCTTCTGGCTCAGAGATGTCTAGTGCTGCTGGTTCACAGATGTCTAGTGCTGCTGGCTCAGAGATGTCTAGTGCTGCTGGCTCAGAGATGTCTTGCGCTGCTGGTTCAGAGGTGTCTAGTGCTGTTGGTTCAGAGGTGTCTAGTGCTGCTGGTTCAGATGTGTCTAGTGCTGCTGGTTCAGATGTGTCTAGTGCTGCTGGTTCAGATGTGTCTTGTGCTGCTGGTTCAGAGATGTCTTGTGCTGCTGGTTCAGAGATGTCTAGTGCTTCTGGTTCAGAGATGTCTAGTGCTTCTGGTTCAGAGATGTCTAGTGCTTCTGGTTCAGAGATGTCTAGTGCTTCTGGGTCAGAGATGTCTTGTGCTGCTGGTTTAGAGATGTCTAGTGCTGCTGGTTCAGAGCTGTCCTGTGCTGCTGGGTCAGAGATATCTGGTGCTGCTGGTTCAGAGATGCCCTGTGTTGTTGGGTCAGAGATGTCTAGTGAGATGTCTAATGCTACTGGTTCAGAGATGTCTAGTGCTGCTGGTTCAGATGTGTTTTGTGCTGCTGGTTCAGAGATGTCTTGTGCTGCTGATTCAGAGATGTCTAGTGCTTCTGGTTCAGAGATGTCTTGTGCTGCTGGCTCAGATGTCTGGTTCTGCTGGTTCAGAGATATCTGGTGCTGCTGGTTTAGAGATGTCTAGTGCTGCTGGTTCAGAGATGTCCTGTGCTGCTGGGTCAGAGATGTCTAGTGAGATGTCTAATGCTGCTGGTTCAGAGATGTCTAGTGCTGCTGGTTCAGAGATGTCTTGTGCTGCTGGCTCAGAGATGTCTGGTTCTGCTGGTTCAGAGATATCTGGTGCTGCTGGTTCAGAGATGTTCAGAGATGTCTAGTGCTGCTGGTTTAGAGATGTCTAGTGCAGCTGGTTCAGAGCTTTCCTGTGCTGCTGGTTCAGAGATGTCTAGTGCTGCTGGTTCAGAGACGCCTTCTGCTGCTGGCTCAGAGATGTCTTGCGCTGCTGGTTCAGAGGTGTCTAGTGCTGCTGGTTCAGATGTGTCTAGTGCTGCTGGTTCAGATGTGTCTAGTGCTGCTGGTTCAGATGTGTCTTGTGCTGCTGGTTCAGAGATGTCTTGTGCTGCTGGTTCAGAGATGTCTAGTGCTGCTGGTTCAGAGGTGTCTAGTGCTGCTGGTTCAGAGGTGTCTAGTGCTGCTGGTTCAGAGGTGTCTAGTGCTGCTGGTTCAGAGGTGTCTAGTGCTGCTGGTTCAGATGTGTCTAGTGCTGCTGGTTCAGATGTGTCTTGTGCTGCTGGTTCAGAGATGTCTTGTGCTGCTGGTCCAGAGATGTCTTGTGCTGCTGGGTGATAGATGTCTAGTGATATGTCTAATGCTGCTGGTTCAGAGATGTCTAGTGCTTCTGGTTCAGAGATGTCTAGTGCTTCTGGTTCAGAGATGTCTTGTGCTGCTGGGTCATAGATGTCTTGTGCTTCTGGGTCAGAGATGTCTTGTGCTTCTGGGTCAGAGATGTCTAGTGCTGCTGGTTAAGAGATGTCTAGTGCTGCTGGTTCAGAGCTGTCCTGTTCTGCTGGGTCAGAGATGTCTGGTTCTGCTGGTTCAGAGATATCTGGTTCAGAGATATCTGGTGCTGCTGGTTTAGAGATGTCTAGTGCTGCTGGTTCAGAGATGTCCTGTGCTGCTGGGTCAGAGATGTCTAGTGAGATGTCTAATGCTGCTGGTTCAGAGATGCCTTGTGCTGCTGGTTCAGAGATGCCTTGTGCTGCTGGTTCAGAGATGCCTTGTGCTGCTGGCTCAGAGATGTCTGGTTCTGCTGGTTCAGAGATATCTGGTGCTGCTGGTTTAGAGATGTCTAGTGCTGCTAGTTCAGAGATGTCCTGTGCTGCTGGGTCAGAGATGCCTAGTGAGATGTCTAATGCTGCTGGTTCAGAGATGTCTAGTGCTGCTGGTTCAGAGATGTCTTGTGCTGCTGGCTCAGAGATGTCTGGTTCTGCTGGTTCAGAGATATCTGGTGCTGCTGGTTCAGAGATGTCTGGTGCTGCTGGTTCAGAGATGTTCAGAGATGTCTAGTGCTGCTGGTTCAGAGATGTCTAGTGCTGCTGGTTCAGAGATGTCTAGTGCTGCTGGTTCAGAGATGTCTAGTGCTGCTGGTTCAGAGATGTCTTGTGCTGCTGGTTCAGAGATGTCTTGTGCTGCTGGCTCAGAGATGTCTGGTTCTGCTGGTTCAGAGATATCTGGTGCTGCTGGTTCAGAGATGTCTAGTGCTGCTGGTTCAGAGATGTCTAGTGGTTCTGGTTCAGAGGTGTCTTGTGCTGCTGGGTCATAGATGTCTTGTACTTCTGGGTCAGAGATGTCTTGTGCTGCTGGTTTGGAGATGTCTAGTGCTGCTGGTTCGGAGCTGTCCTGTGCTGCTGGTTCAGAGATGTCTAGTGCTGCTGGTTCAGAGATGTCTTGTGCTGCTGTGTCAGAGATGCCCTGTGTTGTTGGGTCAGAGATGTCTAGTGAGATGTCTAATGCTGCTGGTTCAGAGATGTCTAGTGCTGCTGGTTCAGATGTGTCTTGTGCTGCTGGTTCAGAGATGTCTTGTGCTGCTGGTTCAGAGATGTCTAGTGCTTCTGGTTCAGAGATGTCTTGTGCTGCTGGCTCAGAGATGTCTGGTGCTGCTGGTTCAGAGATATCTGGTGCTGCTGGTTTAGAGATGTCTTGTGCTGCTGGTTCAGAGATGTCTAGTGCTTCTGGTTCAGAGATGTCTTGTGCTGCTGGCTCAGAGATGTCTGGTTCTGCTGGTTCAGAGATATCTGGTGCTGCTGGTTTAGAGATGTCTAGTGCAGCTGGTTCAGAGATGTCCTGTGCTGCTGGGTCAGAGATGTCTAGTGAGATGTCTAATGCTGCTGGTTCAGAGTTGTCTAGTGCTGCTGGTTCAGAGTTGTCTAGTGCTGCTGGTTCAGAGTTGTCTAGTGCTGCTGGTTCAGAGTTGTCTAGTGCTGCTGGTTCAGAGATGTCTTGTGCTGCTGGCTCAGAGATGTCTGGTTCTGCTGGTTCAGAGATATCTGGTGCTGCTGGTTCAGAGATGTTCAGAGATGTCTAGTGCTGCTGGTTTAGAGATGTCTAGTGCTGCTGGTTCAGAGCTTTCCTGTGCTGCTGGTTCAGAGATGTCTAGTGCTGCTGGTTCAGAGACGCCTTCTACTGCTGGCTCAGAAATGTCTAGTGGGATGTCTAATGCTGCTGGTTCAGAGATGTCTAGTGCTGCTGGTTCAGAGGTGTCTAGTGCTGCTGGTTCAGAGGTGTCTAGTGTTGCTGGTTCAGATGTGTCTAGTGCTGCTGGTTCAGATGTGTCTTGTGCTGCTGGTTCAGAGATGTCTTGTGCTGCTGGTTCAGAGATGTCTTGTGCTGCTGGGTGATAGATGTCTAGTGATATGTCTAATGCTGCTGGTTCAGAGATGTCTAGTGCTTCTGGTTCAGAGATGTCTAGTGCTTCTGGTTCAGAGATGTCTAGTGCTTCTGGTTCAGAGATGTCTTGTGCTGCTGGGTCATAGATGCCTTGTGCTTCTGGGTCAGAGATGTCTTGTGCTTCTGGGTCAGAGATGTCTTGTGCTGCTGGTTAAGAGATGTCTTGTGCTGCTGGTTCAGAGCTGTCCTGTTCTGCTGGGTCAGAGATGTCTGGTTCTGCTGGTTCAGAGATATCTGGTTCAGAGATGTCTAGTGCTGCTGGTTCAGAGATGTCCTGTGCTGCTGGGTCAGAGATGTCTAGCGAGATGTCTAATGCTGCTGGTTCAGAGATGCCTTGTGCTGCTGGTTCAGAGATGCCTTGTGCTGCTGGCTCAGAGATGTCTGGTTCTGCTGGTTCAGAGATATCTGGTGCTGCTGGTTTAGAGATGTCTAGTGCTGCTAGTTCAGAGATGTCCTGTGCTGCTGGGTCAGAGATGCCTAGTGAGATGTCTAATGCTGCTGGTTCAGAGATGTCTAGTGCTGCTGGTTCAGAGATGTCTTGTGCTGTTGGCTCAGAGATGTCTGGTTCTGCTGGTTCAGAGATATCTGGTGCTGCTGGTTCAGAGATGTCTGGTGCTGCTGGTTCAGAGATGTTCAGAGATGTCTAGTGCTGCTGGTTCAGAGATGTCTAGTGCTGCTGGTTCAGAGATGTCTAGTGCTGCTGGTTCAGAGATGTCTTGTGCTGCTGGTTCAGAGATGTCTTGTGCTGCTGGTTCAGAGATGTCTTGTGCTGCTGGCTCAGAGATGTCTGGTTCTGCTGGTTCAGAGATATCTGGTGCTGCTGGTTCAGAGATGTCTAGTGCTGCTGGTTCAGAGATTTCTAGTGGTTCTGGTTCAGAGGTGTCTTGTGCTGCTGGGTCATAGATGTCTTGTACTTTTGGGTCAGAGATGTCTTGTGCTGCTGGTTTGGAGATGTCTAGTGCTGCTGGTTCGGAGCCGCCATGTGCTGCTGGTTCAGAGATGTCTAATGCTGCTGGTTCAGAGATGTCTAGTGCTGCTGTGTCAGAGATGTCTGGTGCTACTGGGTCAGAGATATCTGGTGCTGCTGGTTCAGGGATGTCTTGTGCTGCTGGTTCAGAGGTGTCTAGTGCTGCTGGTTCAGAGGTGTCTAGTGCTGCTGGTTCAGAGGTGTCTTGCGCTGCTGGGTCAGAGATGTCTAGTGCTGTTGGCACAGAGAAGGCTAGTGCTGCTGGTTCAGAGATATCTAGTGCTGCTGGTTCAAAGATGTCTTGTTCTGCTGGTTCAGAGATGTCTAGTGAGATGTCTAATGCTGCTGGTTTAGAGATGTCTGGTGCTGCTGGTTCAGACATGTCTAGTGCTGCTGGTTCAGACATGTCTAGTGCTTCTGGTTCAGAGATTTCTTGTGCTGCTGGGTCATAGATATCTTGTACTTCTGGGTCAGAGATGTCTTGTGCTGCTGGTTTAGAGATGTCTAGTGCTGCTGGTTCGGAGCTGTCCTGTGCTGCTGGTTCAGAGATGTCTAGTGAGATGTCTAATGCTGCTGGTTCAGAGCTGTCTAGTGCTGCTGGTTCAGAGCTGTCTGGTTCTGCTGGTTCAGAGATGTCTAGTGGGATGTCTAATGCTGCTGGTTCAGAGATGTCTAGTGCTGCTGGTTCAGAGATGTCTTGTTTCGCTGGTTCAGAGGTGTCTTGTGCTTCTAGTTCAGAGGTGTCTTGTGCTTCTAGTTCAGAAATGTCTTGTGCTGCTGGTTCAGAGATGTCTAGTGCTGCTGGTTCACAGCTGTCCTGTGCTGCTGGTTCAGAGATGTCTAGTGCTGCTTGTTCAGAGATGTCTTGTGCTGCTGGCTCAGAGATGTCTGGTTCTGCTGGTTCAGAGATGTCTAGTGGGATGTCTAATGCTGCTGGTTCAGAGATGTCTAGTGCTGCTGGTTCAGAGATGTCTAGTGCTGCTGGTTCAGAAAGATCTAGTGCTGCTGGTTCAGATGTGTCTTGTGCTGATGGTTCAGAGATGTTTTGTGCTGCTGGTTATGAGATGTCTTGTTCTTCTGGATCAGAGATGTCTTGTGCTGCTGGTTTGGAGATGTCTAGTGCTGCTGGTTCAGAGATGTCTAGTGCTGCTGGCTCAGAGATGGCTAGTGCTGCTGGTTCAGAGATGTCTAATGCTGCTGGTTCAGAGATGTCTAGTGCTGCTGGTTCAGAGATGTCTAGTGCTGCTGGTTCAGAGATGTCTAGTGCTGCTGGTTCAGGTGCTGCTGATTCCGATGTATCTGGTGCTGCTGGTTGAGATGTGTCTTGTGCTGCTGGTTAAGAGATGTCTGGTGAGATGTCTAGTGCTGCTGGTTCAGAGATGTCTAGTGCTGTTGGCTCAGAGATGGCTAGTGCTGCTGGTTCAGAGATGTCTAATGCTGCTGGTTCAGAGATGTCTAGTGCTGCTGGTTCAGAGATGTCTAGTGCTGCTGGTTCAGGTGCTGCTGGTTCCGATGTATCTGGTGCTGCTGGTTGAGATGTGTCTTGTGCTGCTGGTTCTGAGATATCTTGTGCTCCTGGTTAAGAGATGTCTGGTGAGATGTCTAATGCTGCTGGTTCAGAGATGTCTAGTGCTGCTGGTTCAGAGATGTCTAGTGCTGTTGGCTCAGAGATGGCTAGTGCTGCTGGTTCAGAGATGTCTAATGCTGCTGGTTCAGAGATGTCTAGTGCTGCTGGTTTAGAGATGTCTGGTGCTGCTGGTTCAGAGATATTTGGTGCTGCTGGTTCAGAGATGTCTGGTGCTGCTGGTTCAGAGATGTCTGGTGCTGCTGGTTCAGAGATGTCTGGTGCTGCTGGGTCAGAGATGTCTTGTGCTGCTGGTTCTGAGGTGTCTAGTGCTGCTGGTTCAGAGATGTCTTATGCTTTTGGTTTAGAGGTGTCTAGTGCTGCTGGTTTAGAGGTGTCTAGTGCGGCTGGTTCAGAGGTGTCTAGTGCGGCTCGTTCAGAGGTGTCTAGTGCTGCTGGTTCAGATGTGTCTAGTGCTGCTGGTTCAGATGTGTCTAGTGCTGCTGGTTCAGAGATGTCTTGTGCTGCTGGTTCAGAGGTGTCTAGTGCTGCTGGTTCAGAGGTGTCTAGTGAGATGTCTAATGCTGCTGGTTCGGAGATTTCTTGTGCTACTGGTTCAGAGATGTCTAGTGCTGCTGGTTCAGCGATGTCTAGGGTGCTGGTTCAGAGATGTCTAGTGAGATGTTTAATGCTGTTGGTTCGGAGATGTCTAATGCTGCTGGTTCGGAGATGTCTAGTGCTGCTGGCTCAGAGATGTCCAGTGCTGCTGGTTCAGAGATGTCTAGTGCTGCTGGTTCAGAGATGTCTAGTGCTGCTGGTTCAGACATGTCTAGTGCTTCTGGTTCAGAGATTTCTTGTGCTGCTGGGTCATAGATATCTTGTACTTCTGGGTCAGAGATGTCTTGTGCTGCTGGTTTAGAGATGTCTAGTGCTGCTGTTTCGGAGCTGTCCTGTGCTGCTGGTTCAGAGATGTCTAGTGAGATGTCTAATGCTGCTGGTTCAGAGCTGTCTAGTGCTGCTGGTTCAGAGCTGTCTAGTGCTGCTGGTTCAGAGATGTCTTGTGCTGCTGGCTCAGAAATGTCTGGTTCTGCTGGTTCAGAGATGTCTAGTGGGATGTCTAATGCTGCTGGTTCAGAGATGTCTAGTGCTGCTGGTTCAGAGATGTCTAGTGCTGCTGGTTCAGAGATGTCTGGTGCTGCTGGTTCAGAGATGTCTGGTGCTGCTGGTTCAGAGATGTCTTGTGCTACTGTGTCAGAGATGTCTTTTGCTGCTGGTTCAGAGGTGTCTAGTGCTGCTGGTTCAGAGATGTCTTGTGCTGCTGGCTCAGAGATGTCTGGTTCTGCTGGTTCAGAGATATCTGGTGCTGCTGGTTCAGAGATGTTCAGAGATGTCTAGTGCTGCTGGTTCAGAGATGTCTAGTGCTGCTGGTTCGGAGCTGTCTAGTGCTGCTGGTTCAGAGATGTCTAGTGCTGCTGGTTCAGAGATGTCTAGTGCTGCTGGTTCAGAGATGTCTTGTGCTGCTGGCTCAGAGATGTCTTGTGCTGCTGGCTCAGAGATGTCTGGTTCTGCTGGTTCAGAGATATCTGGTGCTGCTGGTTCAGAGATGTCTAGTGCTGCTGGTTCAGTGGTGTATTGTGCTGCTGGGTCATAGATGTCTTGTACTTCTGGGTCAGAGATGTCTTGTGTTGCTGGTTTGGAGATGTCTAGTGCTGCTGGTTCGGAGCTGTCCTGTGCTGCTGGTTTGGAGCTGTCCTGTGCTGCTGGTTCAGAGATGTCTAATGCTGCTGGTTCAGAGATGTCTAGTGCTGCTGGTTCAGAGATGTCTTGTGCTGCTGTGTCACAGATGTCTGGTGCTGCTGGGTCAGAGATATCTGGTGCTGCTGGTTCAGAGATGTCTGGTGCTGCTGGTTCAGGGATGTCTTGTGCTGCTGGTTCAGAGGTGTCTGGTGCTGCTGGTTCAGAGGTGTCTAGTGCTGCTGGTTCAGAGGTGTCTTGCGCTGCTGGGTCAGAGATGTCTAGTGCTGTTGGCTCAGAGAAGGCTAGTGCTGCTGGTTCAGAGATGTCTTGTGCTGCTGGTTCAAAGATGTCTTGTGCTGCTGGTTCAGAGATGTCTAGTGAGATGTCTAATGCTGCTGGTTTAGAGATGTCTTGTGCTGCTGGCTCAGAAATGTCTGGTTCTGCTGGTTCAGAGATGTCTAGTGGGATGTCTAATGCTGCTGGTTCAGAGATGTCTAGTGCTGCTGGTTCAGAGATGTCTAGTGCTGCTGGTTCAGAGATGTCTGGTGCTGCTGGTTCAGAGATGTCTGGTGCTGCTGGTTCAGAGATGTCTTGTGCTACTGGGTCAGAGATGTCTTTTGCTGCTGGTTCAGAGGTGTCTAGTGCTGCTGGTTCAGAGATGTCTTGTTTCGCTGGTTCAGACGTGTCTTGTGCTTCTAGTTCAGAGGTGTCTTGTGCTTCTAGTTCAGAAATGTCTTGTGCTGCTGGTTCAGAGATGTCTAGTGCTGCTGGTTCACAGCTGTCCTGTGCTGCTGGTTCAGAGATGTCTAGTGCTGCTTGTTCAGAGATGTCTTGTGCTGCTGGCTCAGAGATGTCTGGTTCTGCTGGTTCAGAGATGTCTAGTGGGATGTCTAATGCTGCTGGTTCAGAGATGTCTAGTGCTGCTGGTTCAGAGATGTCTAGTGCTGCTGGTTCAGGTGCTGCTGGTTCAGAAAGATCTAGTGCTGCTGGTTCAGATGTGTCTTGTGCTGATGGTTCAGAGATGTTTTGTGCTGCTGGTTAAGAGATGTCTTGTTCTTCTGGATCAGAGATGTCTTGTGCTGCTGGTTTGGAGATGTCTAGTGCTGCTGGTTCAGAGATGTCTAGTGCTGCTGGTTCAGAGATGTCTAGTGCTGCTGGTTCAGGTGCTTCTGGTTCCGATGTATCGGGTGCTGCTGGTTGAGATGTGTCTTGTGCTGCTGGTTCTGAGATGTCTTGTGCTCCTGGTTAAGAGATGTCTGGTGAGATGTCTAATGCTGCTGGTTCAGAGATGTCTAGTGCTGCTGGTTCAGAGATGTCTAGTGCTGTTGGCTCAGAGATGGCTAGTGCTGCTGGTTCAGAGATGTCTAATGCTGCTGGTTCAGAGATGTCTAATGCTGCTGGTTCAGAGATGTCTAGTGCTGCTGGTTTAGAGATGTCTTGTGCTGCTGGCTCAGATGTCTGGTGCTGCTGGTTCAGAGATGTCTGGTGCTGCTGGTTCAGAGATGTCTTGTGCTGCTGGTTCAGAGGTGTCTAGTGCTGCTGGTTCAGAGGTGTCTAGTGAGATGTCTAATGCTGCTTGTTCAGAGATGTCTAGTGAGATGTCTAATGCTGCTGGTTCGGAGATTTCTTGTGCTGCTGGTTCAGAGGTGTCTAGTGCTGCTTGTTCAGAGGTGTCTAGTGCTGCTTGTTCAGAGATGTCTTGTGCTTCTGGTTCAGAGTTGTCTAGTGCTGCTGGTTTAGAGGTGTCTAGTGCGGCTGGTTCAGAGGTGTCTTGTGCTGCTGGTTCAGAGTTGTCTAGTGCTGCTGGTTCAGAGGTGTCTAGTGAGGTGTCTAATGCTCTCTTGTTCTGAGATGTCTAGTGAGATGTCATGCTGCTGGTTCAGAGATTTCTTGTGCTGCTGGTTCAGAGATTTCTTGTGCTGCTGGTTCAGAGATGTCTAGTGCTGCTGGTTCAGAGATGTCTAGTGCGGCTGGTTTATAGGTGTCTAGTGCGGCTGGTTCAGAGGTGTCTTGTGCTGCTGGTTCAGAGGTGTCTAGTGCTGCTGGTTCAGAGGTGTCTAGTGAGATGTCTAATGCTGCTTGTTCAGAGATGTCTAGTGAGATGTCTAATGCTGCTGGTTCAGAGATTTTTCGTGCTGCTGGTTCAGAGATTTTTCGTGCTGCTGGTTCAGAGATGTCTAGTGCTGCTGGTTCAGAGATGTCTAGGGTGCTGGTTCAGAACTGTCTAGTGAGATGTCTAATGCTGCTGGTTCGGAGCTGTCTAGTGAGATGTCTAATGCTGTTGGTTCGGAGATGTCTAGTGCTGCTGGCTCAGAGATGTCCAGGGCTGCTGGCTCAGAGATGTCTTGTGCTGCTGGTACAGAGATGTTGGTTCAGAAATGCCTAGTGCTGCTGGTTCAGAGATGTCTAGTGCTGCTTGTTCAGAGATGTCTAGTGCTGCTGGTTCAGAGATGTCTAGGGCTGCTGGTTCAGAGATGTTTAGTGAGATGTCTAATGCTGCTGGTTCAGAGATGTCTAGTGAGAGGTCTAGTGCTGATGGTTCAGAGATGTCTTGTGCTGCTGGCTCAGAGATGTCCAGTGCTGCTGGTTCAGAAATGTCTAGTGAAATTTCTATTGCTGCTGGTTCAGAGGTGTCTTGTGCTGCAGTTCAGAGATGTCTAGTGCTGCTGGTTCAGAGATGTCTAGTACTGCTGGTTCAGAGATGTCTAGTACTGCTGGTTCAGAGGTGTCTGCTGCTTCTGGTTCAGAGGTGTCTTTTGCTGCTGGTTCAGAGATGTCCAGAGCTGCTGGTTCAGAGATGTCCTGAGCTGCTGGTTCAGAGATGTTTACAGCTGCTGGCTCAGAGATGTCTACTGCTGCTGGCTCGGAGGTGTCTAGTGCTTCTGTTTCGGAGATGTCTAGTGCTGCTTGTTCAGAGATGTGTTGTGCTGCTGGTACGGAGATGTCTAGGGTGGCTAGTTCTTAGCTGTCTAGTGAGATGTCTAATTCTGCAAGTTCAGAGATGTCTAGTGCTGTTGGTTTAGAGATGTCTTGTGCTGCTGATTCAGAGATGTCTTGTGCTGCTGGTTCAGAGGTGTCTTGTGCTGCTGGTTCAGATGTGTCTATTGCTGCTGATTCAGAGGTGTCTAGTGCTGCTGGTTCAGAGGTGGCTTGTGCTTCTGGTTCAGAGGTGTCTAGTGCTGCTGGTTCAGAGATGGCTTGTGCTGCTGGTTCAGAGATGTTGTGTGCTGCTGGTTCAGAGATGTCTAGGGTGCTGGTTGAGAGATGTCTTGTGCTTCTGATTCAGAGGTGTCTAGTGCTGCTGGTTCAGAGATGTTGTGTGCTGCTGGTTCAGAGATGTCTAGTGAGATGTCTAATACTGCTGGCTCAGCGATGTCTAGTGCTGCTGGCTCAGAGAGGTTGTGCTGCTTTCTCAGAGATGTCGTGCTGCTGGTTCAGAGGTGTCTTGTTTCGCTGCTTCAGAGATTTCTTGTGCTTCTGGCACAGAGATGTCTTGTGCTGCTGGTTCAGAGGTGTCTACTGCTGCTGGTTCAGAGGTGTCTACTGCTGCTGGTTCAGAGGTGTCTAGTGCTGCTGGTTCAGAGGTGTCTAGTGCTGCTGGTTTAGAGATGTCTTGTGCTGCTGGTTCAGAGGTGTCTATTGAGATGTCTAATGCTACTGGTTCAGAGATGTCTAGTGAGATGTCTAATGCTGCTGGTTCGGAGATGTCTAGTGAGATGTCTAATGCTACTGGTTCAGAGATGTCTTGTGCTGCTGGTTCAGAGATGTCTTGTGCTGCTGGTTCAGAAATGTCTAGTGCTGCTAGTTCAGAGATGTCTTGTGCTGCTTGTTCAGAGATGTCTTGTGCTGCTGTTAGGGAGATGTCTAGGGCTGCTAGTTCGGAGATGTCTAGTGAGATGTCTAATGCTGCTGGTTCAGTGATGTCTAGTGAGATGTCTAATGCTGCTGGTTCAGAGATGTCTTGTGCTGCTGCTCAGAGGTGTCTTATGCTGCTGGCTCAGAGGTGTCTTATGCTGCTGGCTCAGAGATGTCTTATGTTGCTGGTTAAGATGTCTTGCGCTGCTGGTTCAAAGATGTCTAAAGCTGCTGGTTCAGAGATGTCTATTGCTTCTGGTTCAGAGGTGTCTATTGCTGCTGGTTCAGAGATGTCTAGGGTGCTGGTTCAGAAATGTTTAGTGAGATGTCTAATGCTGCTGGTTCAGAGCTGTCTAGTGAGATGTCTAATGCTGCAGGTTCGGAGATGTCTAGTGCTGCTGGCTCAGAGATGTCCAGTGCTGCTGGCTCAGAGATGTCCAGTGCTGCTGGCTCAGAGGTGTCTATTGCTGCTGGTTCAGAGATGTCTAGGGTGCTGGTTCAGAAATGTTTAGTGAGATGTATAATGCTGCTGGTTCAGAGATGTCTAGTGAGAGGTCTAGTGCTGATGGTTCAGAGATGTCTAGTGAGATGTCTATTGCTGCTGGTTCAGAGGTGTCTTGTGCTGCAGTTCAGAGATGTCTAGTGCTGCTGGTTCAGAGATTTCTAGTGCTGCTGGTTCAGAGGTGTCTGGTGCTTCTGGTTCAGAGATGTCTAGTGCTGCTGGTTCAGAGGTGTCTAGGGCTGCTGGTTCAGAGATGTCTAGGGCTGTTGGTTCAGAGATTTCTAGTGAGATGTCTAATGCTGCTTGTTCAGAAATGTCTAGTGAGATGTCTAATGCTGCTGGTTCAGAGATGTCTTGTGCTGCTTGTTCAGAGATGTCTAGTGCTGCTGGTTCAGAGATGTCTAGGATGCTGTTTCAAAGATGTCTAGTGAGATGTCTAATGCTGCTGGTTCGGAGATGTCTAGTGAGATGTCTAATGTTGCTGGTTCGGAGATGTCTAGTGCTGCTGGCTCAGAGATGTCTAGTGCTGCTGGCTCAGAGATGTCTTGTGCTGCTGGCTCAGATATGTCCAGTGCTGCTGGTTCAGAGATGTCTAGTGAAATTTCTATTGCTGCTGGTTCAGAGGTGTCTTGTGCTGCAGTTCAGAGATGTCTAGTGCTGCTGATTCAGAGATGTCTAGTACTGCTAGTTCAGAGGTGTCTGCTGCTTCTGGTTCAGAGGTTTCTTTTGCTGCTGGTTCAGAGATGTCCAGAGCTGCTGGTTCAGAGATGTCCAGAGCTGCTGGTTCAGAGATGTCCTGAGCTGCTGGTTCAGAGATGTTTACAGCTGCTGGCTCAGAGATGTCTACTGCTGCTGGCTCGGATGTGTCTAGTGCTTCTGTTTCGAAGATGTCTAGTCCTTCTGGTGCTGAGATGTCTAGTGCTGCTTGTTCAGAGATGTGTTGTGCTGCTGGTACGGAGATGTCTAGGGTGGCTAGTTCTGAGCTGTCTAGTGAGATGTCTAATTCTGCAAGTTCAGAGATGTCTAGTGCTGTTGGTTGAGAGATGTCTTGTGCTCCTGATTCAGAGGTGTCTTGTGCTGCTGGTTCAGAGGTGTCTTGTGCTGCTGGTTCAGAGGTGTCTTGTGCTGCTGGTTCAGAGGTGTCTAGTGCTGCTGGTTCAGAGGTGGCTTGTGCTTCTGGTTCAGAGGTGTCTAGTGCTGCTGGTTCAGAGATGGATTGTGCTGCTGGCTCAGAGATGTTGTGTGCTGCTGGTTCAGAGATGTCTAGGGTGCTGGTTCAGAGATGTCTTGTGCTTCTGGTTCAGAGGTGTCTAGTGCTGCTGGTTCAGAGATGTTGTGTGCTGCTGGTTCAGAGATGTCTAGGGTGTTAGTTCAGAGATGTCTAGTGCGATGTCTAATGCTGCTGGTTCTGAGATGTCTAGTGAGATGTCTAATGCTGCTGGCTCAGAGATGTCTAGTGCTGCTGGCTCAGAGATGTTGTGCTGCTTTCTCAGAGATGGCGTGCTGCTGGTTCAGAGGTGTCTACTGCTGCTGGTTCAGAGGTGTCTAGTGCTGCTGGTTTAGAGATGTCTTGTGCTGCTGGTTCAGAGGTGGCTATTGAGATGTCTAATGCTACTGGTTCAGAGATGTCTAATGCTGCTTGTTCAGAGATGTCTTGTGCTGCTGGTTCAGAAATGTCTAGAGCTGCTAGTTCAGAGATGTCTTGTGCTGCTTGTTCAGAGATGGCTTGTGCTGCTGTTACAGAGATGTCTAGGGCTGCTAATTCGGAGATGTCTAGTGAGATGTCTAATGCTGCTGGTTCAGTGATGTCTAGTGAGATGTCTTATGCTGCTGGCTCAGAGATGTCTTATGTTGCTGGTTAAGATGTCTTGCGCTGCTGGTTCAGAGATGTCTAAAGCTGCTGGTTCAGAGATGTCTATTGCTTCTGGTTCAGAGGTGTCTATTGCTGCTCGCTCAGAGATGTCTAGTGCTGCTGGTTCAGAGATGGCTAGTGCTGCTGGTTCAGAGATGTCTAGTGATGTGTCTTGTGCTGCTGGTTCAGAAATGCCTTGTGCTGCTGGTTCAGAGATGTCTAATGCTGCTGGTTCGGAGATGTCTAGAGAGATGTCTAATGCTGCTGGTTCAGAGATGCCTAATGCTGCTAGTTCAGAGATGTCTAGTGCTGCTGGTTCAGAGATGGTGTGTGCTGCTGGTTCAGAGACGTCTAGGGCTGCTGGTTCAGAGATGTCTTGGGATGCTGGTTCAGAGGTGTCTAGTGAGATGTCTAGTGCTGCTGGTTGTTTCAGAGATGTCTTGTGCTGCTGGTTTAGAGGTGTCTAGTGAGATGCCTAGTGCTGCTGGTTGGTTCAAAGATGTCTTGTGCTGCTGGTTCAGAGGTGTCTAGTGAGATGTCTAGTGCTGCTGGCTCAGAGATGTCTTGTGCTTCTGGTTCAGAGGTGTCTTGTGCTGCTGGCTCAGAGATGTCTAGTGAGATGTCTAATGCTGCTGGTTCAGAGATGTCTAATGCTGCTAGTTCAGAGAGGTCTAGTGCTGCTGGTTCAGAGATGGTGTGTGCTGCTGGTTCAGAGACGTCTAGGGCTGCTGGTTCAGAGATGTCTTGGGATGCTGGTTCATAGGTGTCTAGTGAGATGTCTAGTGCTGCTGGTTGGTTCAGAGATGTCTTGTGCTGCTGGTTCAGAGGTGTCTAGTGAGATGTCTAGTGCTGCTGGTTGGTTCAGAGATGTCTTGTGCTGCTGGTTCAGAGGTGTCTAGTGAGATGTCTAGTGCTGCTGGTTGGTTCAGAGGTGTCTAGTGAGATGTCTAGTGCTGCTGGCTCAGAGATGTCTTGTGCTTCTGGTTCAGAGGTGTCTTGTGCTGCTGGCTCAGAGATGTCTAGTGAGATGTCTAATGCTGCTGGTTCAGAGATGTCTAGTGCTGCTGGTTGGTTCA
Source organism: Calotriton arnoldi (assembly GCA_963921515.1). Classification (NCBI taxonomy): domain Eukaryota; kingdom Metazoa; phylum Chordata; class Amphibia; order Caudata; family Salamandridae; genus Calotriton; species Calotriton arnoldi. The sequence goes on along the minus strand of CAWUFW010007993.1, from coordinate 859,194 downwards.
GAGATGTCTTGTGCTGCTGGTTCAGAGGTGTCTTGTGAGATGTCTAGGGCTGCTGGTTCAGATATGTCTTGGGATGCTGGTTCAGAGGTGTTTAGTGAGATGTCTAGTGCTGCTGGTTGGTTCAGAGATGTCTTGTGCTGCTGGTTCAGAGGTGTCTAGTGAGATGTCTAATGCTGCGGGTTCAGAGATGTCTAATGCTGCTAGTTCAGAGATGTCTAGTGCTGCTCGTTCAGAGATGTTGTGTGCTGCTGGTTCAGAGATGTCTTGGGCTTCTGGTTCAGAGGTGTCTAGTGAGTTGTCTAGTGCTGCTGGTTGGTTCAGAGACGTCTTGTGCTGCTGGTTCAGAGGTGTCTAGTGAGATGTCTAGTGCTGCTGGTTGGTTCAGAGATGTCTTGTTCTGCTGCTCTTTCTATGGAGCACGTGCCCCTCCCAGCTCAGACATGCATTTAGACAGCTTTCTTGTCTGCATCATAACTCGTCCAAACATGGGCCATCAACCCTTTCATTCCAATCATGAGTGAATGATGTGTATTTATATAGCGCACAGCTACTCACAGAGTGTCCCGGCGCTTTAGCATCAAAGGTTGAACGGAAAGAGAGTGTGAACAGTTGACGCCCCTCCCCCCCTTCCCTAACTACTAAGTAAATACGTTTTTAAAGATTTTTTAAAGCACCCATCCCCGGTTATTAATCTTAGCTGCCTCTGCGGCTGGTTCCACAGACCCTTCCCCACCTTGTTTTTTTCATGACATAATCACCGGTGAAACTACAAGTGCCTTGCAGCAGGGGGAGGCGGGCCATCACCCCTTACTTGGGGGACAAGTGACCTGGCACAGGTGGGACACAGAGCTTGCCACAGCTGCAAGGGGCTCTTGGGCACCAGAGATGGTGAAACCACAGAAGAGGGAACCCCTGAAGTGTCATCGAACCCACAGGCTCACCTGGTCACGGGTGAAACCATCGCCCCTAGTGGGGACCTCCCCACCCTGATCTGGATCTGTGGGGTCACCCTGTGGCAGCCTGGCCCAGGCAAGGAGGGGCCAAAATGCCATGTTCAAGAAGGAAGCGCATGTGTTTTGGTGGGGTGTCGAGGTGCACCCCCTTGCACTGCTGCAGCGAGTGTGGTGCCCCCACCCTCGCCAGGAGCTGACAGCCAATGGAAACCCCTCAGAGTCACAGAGCGAGGTCTGACTCCTGGATAATGGTTTACTGACCCCACTGCTGATGTACGTCACACCCTGCAAAAAAGGGAAAACCAGCGAAATTCAGTATTTATTCAGCTTGAAATATAAACTCAAAACTACATATGCAAGAATAAACTACCTCAAAAGTATTGTAGAGCTGCCTACGTGATTATTATAGCAGAGTAGGGCACAAGTCCTAAAAAAAAAAGAAGTGGGGGGGACTAACCTAGTTAGGCAGTATGAAAGTGACATCACTGCGCGCGACATCACGGTTCGTGACTGTTGGACTTGGCCCTTTGTGCAGGGTCACCCCTAAACTATTTGCCTTTTCTCTGACATGGTGTTGGTGGTTTTAGGCCTCTGGGCACTTTAGCACTGTGGTCCAGTGTAAAGTGTGTGCGCTCTCTGTGTACATTTGGTAAGGTTGGCCTGCCCTCCCATAGGAATCCATTGGGGATTCCCTGATAAAGTGTGTCAGTGGTAATTCCTGATATGGGAGGAGCATCGTGGTCGAGTTTGGTATGTATGAAATTGTAAGAATAAATGCTGCGCAATGGTGTGCGCAGATTTATGATGACTGGTTGAGAAATGCCACTTTTAGAAGTTGGCATTTCTGTCTGCTGTGTGTCTGCCTGCCTGATGTGAATTGCATGTCTGGCTTGTGAGTGACAGGGGCTGGGAGGTGTGTGTGGCTCCAGGAGGGGCAGGGTGAGTCCACACTAGGCTGAATGGGACATCTGCATTTGGAGTAGTGGGAGGAGTAATCCCCTGACCCTGAATAGGACTGTGCCCAACCTGCACAATGCTGGCTCCGCCCCCTGTGGTGTGTCTGATCACCTAGCCCCCACCTGACAAAGGGGAAGAGGAGCTTGGAAAACAAAGTGCTCTAAATCCCCCCTGAACCAGTTGCATCTGGTACCCCCATGCCCTGCACTGCAGACAAAGGAATGCTTAGTAGAAATATAGGGGCTGTGACCCCATGAAGTTGTTCTATGCTGGGGTGCTGTTCCTGACTTGCTGGGGGCTTGCTGCTGCTGGGGCCCAGGAGGAACCGCCATGGGGGCTTGCCTCCCTCCTGGAGGGCCCCGTGTGCTGGCCTCCCTGGGCCCAGCTATGCCCCATGGACCTCGGACTTTGCTTTGGACTTTGTGCGCCTAGCGCCTCGTGAGTGCTCTGATTTTGCGATCCAGGAAGGAGCGTTGTGTGGGTCTGCATCCCTGCGCTGCGTGGAGAGAGAGGGAATTCCCGGCGTAGGGATTCCCCTGAGTTGCGGCAAGGAGCGGGTACCCACCCCGCTTTATAGATATATTTAAAATAGCGGGTGCCCACCCCGCATGGCCGCTCTATGTTTATTTTAATCGCGGGTGCCCACCTCGCATTTTGTGCTGTCCTCGCGGGTGCCCACCCCGCGTTTGCCTTTCTGTTTGCGGGTGCCCACCCCGCATCTGTGCTATTTTTAAAATATGCGGGTGCCCACCCCGCTTGATGCCTCGATAGAAGCGGGAGCCCACCCCGCACAGCGGCCGAAGGAAAAGGAGACGCCGCCGTAAGAAATCACCGGGCCGCTGCTGAATGCGACCCGGAAGTCAGGCAGGACGAGCCTGACTGTGGGCGGGGCCTGCGCCCCAGGCACGTACGGAGCCTCATGGGCTCCAGGTCGAAGTCCCGGTCCCAAGAAAAGGGACCGGGCGAAGCAAAGGAGAAGTCCTGAGCCCTAGGTGAGGGCCCAGGTGAAGTGTGAAGTCCCGGGTCCCAGGAGGGGGCCCGGGTGAAGCGAAGAGAGAGCCCCGCGTGTGCCTGCACCCGCCCCAGAGTCCCAACAGAGCCCGGAGGAGTCCTGCAAGAGAGCCTGCAGACCCGGTGAGTGGGGGCTCATTTGGCACCATGTACAGTACCTATTGCCTGAGCGGTCCCGCCGTTGCGGGCCGCTCCAACGTTGGGGGCGATTATTTCTCAGAGTCCCTGATGGGAGGGGGGGCGCGTCGGGGCATATTGTCGATGCCCGCCCTCCGTGGCCACATTGTTGTTAGGGCCCCTGCGGGGGTCTAGAAGGCCCAGGGGGGCCCGTGCTTCTCCTGCATGGCTATGTTTTCACAGTTGCCCCGCTTGACAGTGGGCAACTGCACCGATGGGGGCAGTGTTTGATTCAGAGAGCCCCAGTGGGGCCCCGAGGGCACAGTCGTGCCAGGGCCCATTTACGTTCTTCCCAGGTGTGCCGCACCAGCGCGGGCAGCTGCAACGTTTGGCATATTTGGTTGGAGAGTCCCAGTCGGGCTCTCAGTGCACAGTCGGTGCCATTGCCTAATTTGCTTCATCACAGCTGCACGGCAATTAGCGGCAGCTGCAACGTTTAGGCTATTAGTTCTTTAGGGGCATTGTTGAATGAGACAGGAGTGGTGAAATACACTCCTCTGCCCCAGCGCAATTGCGCACTTATGGATCCTGCTGCATTGGCAGCCGCCCTGACATTTGGGACATAGGGCATTTAAGCCCTCTAAGAAGGCCAGTTGGCCAGGGGGACTGTTAGGTTGATAGGGCGCCAGGCCCTAATGTGATTTATGTGGTGCGCAGGAAATGTGATTCATGTACTGTTATTCATGCACCTGATTTATGCCTCTACTGTGGTTTATGTTATGAGTTTTTGCATACTGTGGTTTATGCTTGGGAGGTTATTCTCCAATGTGATTTATGCCTAATGTGAGTTATGCTTAGGAGGTTATGGTCTAATATGTTTAGGCTTATGAGGTTGGCGTATAATGTATTTTGCGCCTGATGTGATACTGTGCATAATATGGTTTATGTTGCAGGATAATGCGGAGTACAGTGTTTGCCAGTAATTACTGGTTGTGTTCTACGTTTATTATATGTTCTACATTTACTATCTTTACTAAGTGATGGTTCTGGCAGTGGCCCAATTGGCCCTGTCAGGTGTATATAGTCCCCTGTAAATATTGCCTAGTGCCAGTTGGCACAGTGTATATTGTGTGATTACTATTCTAATGTGTTTGACAATACAAAGGCTATTTTTATATATAACCTTGTGTGGAGTTCCTTTTGTGGTGTGCCTGGTATGTTGTTGCTGTGTGTGTGTTGCGCAAACGCTTTACACATTGCCTCCGGGATAAGCCTGACTGCTCGTGCCAAGCTACCAAGGGGGTGAGCAGGGGTAATCTTCGGCGTGTAACTCCCTCGCCCTGACTAGAGTGGTGGTCTCTGCCTGGCTTTGGCGCAAGCCTTAGCCAACCAGAGATCCCATTTCTAACAGTGACATCACGGCGCGCGACATCACGGTTCGTGACATCACGGCGCGCGACATCACAGCACACGACATCACACATGGCATCACAGGAATTGACATCATAGAAAGCGGCATCACAAGCCACGACTTTACAGGAAGTGGCATCACAAGAAGTGACATCAGATCTAAAGCCCTCACATATATGTTTAGCAGGTCTATCATGTGTGTGTTTGAGCGCATTGCGAGGATAATAGCACAGTGAGCTATGGAAGATGATATGTGACTTCTACACCTTGCAATCCCCCAGTTTTATGTAACATCCTGTACATTCATTTACAAACATATAATTTATTGTACATGTAATATGCACGTGTTGATGTAAAGTGCTCCGTCACCCTGCATTGGGATGAGTAGGGCTATACAAGAAAAAATAGTGGTACTTAAATTATTTCAACGCCTCCTCAGGTGTAGTAAGCTCTAGATAAATGCAATTTGCTTTGTGTAAACACTGGGAAAGACCAATGCATCTGACATTCTTACAGTGCATGCATATCTCCTAAACAGGGCTGAACAAAGTGAAAAGATGCCTCTCTTAAGTATGTGTGAAGTGCTAACAAGGTGTGATGCTGAAAAAACCTGAGAACTTTACACAAAACCCTTTTTGATCGCTGGCTCACCCCAAATCTCAACTGGGGAACTTCCCCTGAGAAAGGTGGGAAGTCTGGTCAAAGCTGGGGACTGCCCCGGCAGAAAGTCCTTCAACAGAGGGATAGTCAGTCAAACAGGATTTGTAAAGCGCTGCAGATCACCCATGAGCAGGGCTCGAGTTGGGGGGGTGGGGGGGGGTACACGAGGGTGGACAGCGTCCACCTACTTTTTTCACAGGGTGGACGCCGTCCACCCTGCCAAGAAGTGTAACCCCACTGTAAAATATGCTGAATTCGTCCCGGTGTAATTTACAAACACCGGGACACATCCTGCAGCGCCTGCACGTTGTTATCTGCTTTCTATCCGCAACAACGTGCAGGGGGGAGGGGCTCTCTTAGTTCTGACTCCTTCCTGCTGGGCCCATAACAAAGGCCGAATCAGAGGGGTCATCAGGCCTCCTTTTGTTGGAGTCTCCTGGCTGGGAGCAGTCAGGAGCCTCACACCTGATGCAAATGCAGCAGAGGGGAAACAAAGGCTTGCACCTTGTTAGCACTTCACTCATAGTTAAGAGAGGCAGCTTTTCACTTTGTTCCGGCTCTGTTCAGGAGATATGCATGCCTGTACGAATGTCAGATGTGTTGGTCTTTCCCAGTATTTACACAAAATAAATAGCATTTATATAGCGCATACTACCCCTGAGGAGGCGTTGTAATAATTTACGCTGACAAAAGGCAACATTGTTTTATGTGTAGCTTACACAAGTGTGAATCGTCTGCCTAAATCATGAGGGTTTCCCTGTATACTCGAAATGTGCTCCAATGTACTCATGATAGACCTGCTAAACATATATGTGAGGGCTTAAGATCTGATGTCACTTCTTGTGATGCCCCTTCCTGTGATGTCTCGCGCTGTGATGTCACGCGCCCCGATGTCACGCGCCGCGATGTCACGCGCTGTGATTTCACTTGCATACTGATTAACTAGGTTAGTCCCCCCACTTCTTTTTTTAGGACTTGTGCCCTGCCCCTGCCCATGCCCATGAGGGTCTCAAGGCGCTGGATAGTGTGTGTGGAAACCTGTTGGCAGGTCCCCTTTAGATGTTGCAGTTCACCCAGGAAGTGGAAGATGTCCCGTTGCCGCCCAGCTCGGATGAGCCCCAGTGACTGGCCCCACACAGGCGAGCGCACGTGCTGCGGTCAGAAACTGCTGAGGAGGCCCGAGGCGCTGCGACAGGATGTCAATAGAGCGAAGCTGCTCAGCAGCACTTTACTGCAGTGGGGGCTGTCACCCCCCCCTCCCGAGCAGGCGGGAGAGGGGAGTGAAGGGAGACTCGGTGGGGGTGGGGGGGTTGAAGTTGGAGGAGCTGAAGCTCCGCTTCATTCAGTCTCTCTCCCCTCTCTCTCTCTCCTCTTTCTCTCTCTCTCCTCTTTCTCTCTCTCTCTTCTCCATCTCTCTGTCTCTCCTCTTTCCACTCTCCTCTCTCTCTCTCTCTGTCGCTCTGTCTCTCTCCTGTCTCTCTCTCCCCCTCCTCTCTCTCTCTCGCTCTCTTCTCTGTCCCTCTCTCTCGCCTCCTCTCTCCTCTCTCTTCTCTCCCCCCTCTGTCTCTCTCTCTCCTCCTCTCTCTGTCGCTCTCTCCCTCCCTCCCTCCCTCTCTCTCTCCCTCTCTCTCTCTCTGTGTCTCTTTCCTCTTATCTCTCTCCCACCTTTTCATTATCACTTCGCAGGACACGTTTACACGTGTGTGGGGTTCACTAAGAAGGTATTTATATGGTGGTTAGCAGAAGTTGCCGAGTTCATTTGTGAGGATTAACCCATAACACCCTGTCCTGAATCCGCCCCAGTCTCTCTAACACATCTCTGCCGTCAGCTCATTGGCTGACCGGCCCCCACCTGGATCTAAAGGCTGCCAGTCGGGCAGGTGTTGGCTCAGGGCTGCTTCCCTCCCAGTCTGTCCTTTCCTGCTCTGTGGCACCTCTGAAGGGGAAGCTTTCACTAAAGTGGCCTTTGTGATCACCTCTTGTGCCACCCCAGCCCCTCCCGGTGGTTACACTATAAACAAAAACTGCCCCCCCCCCAGCTTCCGCACAGTGATTGCCCCCAGTGCCAGGGCTGGGACGCCCTGCTGAGCTCGGCCACTCGGGGCTGCCTACCAGGCCCGTTTCTTTCACATCGCCTCTAGATGACCTGTTTACCTGCACCAGGCCCCTGCTGACCGAAAACTGGAATCTTTATCATCCCGCAGGAGGTCACTGAAGGATGAACATCTAAACTGCAGGGCTATCCTGCACCCTGCCACCTCCTTCACTGGGCCTTGCAGCGCTGGACCATGGCTTCGAGGCGCAGGGGAGGGGTCAGCGGTACATCAATGGTGCCCTGGACCCTGGTGCAATCCAGGCTCCTTTAGGATGAACATCTGAACTTCGGGACCGTCCTGCACCTGGCCACCTCCTTTACTGGGCCTTGCAGCGCTGGACCATGGCTTCGAGGCACAGGGGAGGGGTCAGCGGTACATCAATGGTGCCCTGGACCCTGGTGCAAGCCAGGCTCCTTTAGGATGAACATTGAAACTGAAGGGCTATCCTGCACCCTGCCACCTCCTTCACTGGGCCTTGCAGCGCTGGACCATGGCTTCGAGGCGCAGGGGAGGGGTCAGCGGTACATCAATGGTGCCCTGGACCCTGGTGCAATCCAGGCTCCTTTAGGATGAACATCTGAACTTCGGGACCGTCCTGCACCTGGCCACCTCCTTTACTGGGCCTTGCAGCGCTGGACCATGGCTTCGAGGCACAGGGGAGGGGTCAGCGGTACATCAATGGTGCCCTGGACCCTGGTGCAAGCCAGCCTCCTTTAGGATGAACATTGAAACTGCAGGGCTATCCTGCACCCTGCCACCTCCTTCACTGGGCCTTGCAGCGCTGGACCATGGCTTCGAGGCGCAGGGGAGGGGTCAGCGGTACATCAATGGTGCCCTGGACCCTGGTGCAATCCAGGCTCCTTTAGGATGAACATCTGAACTTCGGGACCGTCCTGCACCTGGCCACCTCCTTTACTGGGCCTTGCAGCGCTGGACCATGGCTTCGAGGCACAGGGGAGGGGTCAGCGGTACATCAATGGTGCCCTGGACCCTGGTGCAAGCCAGGCTCCTTTAGGATGAACATTGAAACTGAAGGGCTATCCTGCACCTGGCCACCTCCTTCACTGGGCCTTGCAGCGCTGGACCATGGCTTCGAGGCGCAGGGGAGGGGTCAGCGCTACATCAATGGTGCCCTGGACCCTGGTGCAAGCCAGGCTCCTTTAGGATGAACATTGAAACTGCAGGTCTATCCTGCACCCTGCCACCTCCTTCACTGGGCCTTGCAGCGCTGGACCATGGCTTCGAGGCGCAGGGGAGGGGTCAGCGGTACATCAATGGTGCCCTGGACCCTGGTGCAAGCCAGGCTCCTTTAGGATGAACATTGAAACTGCAGGGCTATCCTGCACCCTTCCACCTCCTTCACTGGGCCTTGCAGCGCTGGACCATGGCTTCGAGGCGCAGGGGAGGGGTCAGCGGTACATTAATGGTGCCCTGGACCCTGGTGCAAGCCAAGCTCCTTTAGGATGAACATCTGAACTTCGGGACCGTCATGCACCTGGCCACCTCCTTCACTGGGCCTTGCAGCGCTGGACCATTGCTCGAGGCGCAGGGGAGGGGTCAGCGGTACATCAATGGTGCCCTGGACCCTGGTGCAAGCCAGGCTCCTTTAGGATAAACATCTGAACTTCGGGACCGTCCTGCACCTGGCCACCTCCTTTACTGGGCCTTGCAGCACTGGACCATGGCTTCGAGGCGCAGGGGAGGGGTCAGCGGTACATCAATGGTGCCCTGGACCCTGGTGCAAGCCAGGCTCCTTGTCCGTTGGCTGGACAGTAAAACACAGACATCATTTGGGAGCATTAGGTCTCCAGCACGTATGGGTCCTGGTGCCACTGCACCTGCTGCACTATTGACAGCCACGCCCTGCAGAGGGAGCCCTTCCCTTGGGCCTGGCCAGGCGGTAAAACAGCCAGACTTGGGGCTCACTGGGTCCCTGATGCTCTTGTTCCTGAGTGACACTGCACCTGCTGCTCTGTCACTGAGAGAGACCTCTTCCCCATGGCTATGCAGCCATGGCTAGCTGCTGCAAGGGCCAGAGGAGGGCGCCTTTCCCCTGACCCTCGCTGCACTGGACCGTGGCTGTGTCACTCAGGGGAGGGGGGTCTGTCTCAGGATAGGGGCGGCCTCTCCTGGGCATCACTGCGCTGGACTTTAGCAGTGAGGCGTAGGGGACCACAGGGGGCCTCGCTGGACCTTGGCGGTGAGGGACCACATGGGGCCTCTCTGGACCTTGGCGGTGAGGCGCAGGGGACCACTCGGGACCTCGCTGGACCTTGGTGGTGAGGCGCAGGTGGTGGTGGCATCGGATGCAGGGCTGTGCACCCTGACAGTCTCATTGCGTTCTGTGTCTCCTGTGGCGACCCCCATGACTCCACAGGGTGCACTCAGAGTGGCAGGCCCACTGTGTTGTACCGAAGAGTGCTTGCCTTGTGGGGTTTCTCTAACTGGGAAGTCCTGTCGTGGTGGTGGCATCGGATGCAGGGCCTCGGCGGTGGCATCAGATGCAGGGCCGCGACGGTGGCATCAGATGCAGGGCCGCAGCAGTGGCATCGGATGCAGGGCTGCGGCGGTGGCATCGGATGCTGGGCTGTGGCATCGGATGCAGGGCCGTGGTGGTGGTATCGGATGGAGGGTTGGGCACCCTGACTGTCTCATTGCGTTCAGTGTATACTGTGGCGACCTCCATGACTCCACGCGGTGCACTCGGAGTGCAGGTCCGCTGTGTTGTACTGTAGAATGCTTGCTTTAGATTGTGGTGTTTCGCAAACCGGAAAGTCCTGTGGTGGTGGTATTGGATGCAGGGCAGTGCACCCTGACTGTCTCATTGCATTCTGTGTCTCCTGTGGCGACCCCCATGACTCCAAGCGATGCACTCGAAGTGCAGGTCCACTGTGTTGTACCGAAGAGTGCTTGCCTTAGATTGTGGTGTTTCTCTCACTGGGAAGTCCTGTGGTGGTGGTGGCATCGGATGCAGGGCTGTGCACCCTGACTGTCTCATTGCGTTCTGTGTATACTGTGGCGACCTCCATGACTCCACGCGGTGCACTCGGAGTGCAGGTCCACTGTGTTGTACCGAAGAGGGCTTGCCTTAGATTGTGGTGTTTCTCTAACCGGGAAGTCCTGTGGTGGTGGGGGCATCGATTGCAGGGCTGCGCACCCTAACTGTCTCATTGCATTTTGTGTCTCCTGTGGCGACCTCCATGACTCCTAGCCATGCACTCCGAGTGCAGGTCCACTGTGTTGCACCAAAGAGTACTTGCCTTAGATTGTGGTGTTTCTCTAACCGGGAAGTCCTGTGTTGGTGGTGGCATCGGATGCAGGGCTGTGCACCCTGACTGTCTCATTGTGTTCTGTGTCTCCTGTGGCGACCCCCATGACTCCACGGGGTGCACTCAGAGTGGCAGGTCTACTATGTTGTACCGAAGAGTGCTTACCTTGTGGAGTTTCTCTGACTGGGAAGTCCTGTCGTGGTTTTGGCATCGGATGCAGGGCCTCGGCGGTGGCATCAGATGCAGGGCCGCGATGGTGGTATCAGATGCAGGGCCGCGGCGGTGGCATCGGATGCAGGGCCACGGCGGTGGCATCGGATGCAGGGCTGTGGTTGTGGCATCGGATGCAGGGCCGTGGTGGTGGTATCGGATGCAGGGTTGTGCATCCTGACTGTCTCATTGCGTTCTGTGTATACTGTGGCGACCTCTATGACTCCATGTGGTGCACTCGGAGTGCAGGTCCCCTGTGTTGTACCGTAGAGTGCTTGACTTAGATTGTGGTGTTTCTCTAACCGGGAAGTCCTGTGGTGGTGGTGGTGGCATCGGATGCAGGGCTGTGCACCCTGACTGTCTCATTGCGTTCTGTGTCTCCTGCGGCGACCCCCATGACTCCAAGCGATGCACTCGGAGTGCAGGTCCACTGTGTTGTACCGAAGAGTGCTTGCCTTACTTTGTGGTGTTTCTCTAACCGGGAAGTCCTGTGGTGGTGTTTGCATCGGATGCAGGGCTGTGCACCCTGACTGTCTCATTGCGTTCTGTGTATACTGTGGCGACCTCCATGACTCCACGCAGTGCACTCGGAGTGCAGGTCCACTGTGTTGTACCGAAGAGTGCTTGCCCGAGATTGTGGTGTTTCTCTAACCGGGAAGTCCTGTGGTGGTGGTTGCATCGGATGCTGGGCTGTGCACCCTGACTGTCTCATTGCGTTCTGTGTATACTGTGGCGACCTCCATGACTCCACGCAGTGCACTCGGAGTGCAGGTCCACTATGTTGTACCGAAGAGTGCTTGCCTTGTGGGGTTTCTCTAACTGGGAAGTCCTGTTGTGGGGGTGGCATCAGATGCAGGGCCTTGGCGGTGGCATCGGATGCAGGCCGCGGCGGTGGCATCGGATGCAGGGCCGCTGCAGTGGCATCGGATGTAGGGCCGCTGCGGTGGCATCGGATGCAGGGCCGCGGCGGTGGCATCCGATGCAGGGCCGCGGCGGTGGCATCCGATGCAGGGCTGCGTCGGTGGCATCCGATGCAGGGCTGTGGTGGTGGCAGCATCGGATGCAGGGCCGCAGTGGTGGCATCGGATGCAGGGTTGTGCACCCTGACAGTCTAATTGCGTTCTGTATCTCCTGTGGCGACCCCCATGACTCAAAGCGATGCACTCTGAGTGCAGGTCAACTGTGTTGTACCGAAGTGTACTTGCCTTAGGTTGTGGTGTTTCTCTAACCGAGAAGTCCTGTGGTGGTGGTGGCATCGGATGCAGGGCTGTGCACCCTGACAGTCTAATTGCGTTCTGTATCTCCTGTGGCGACCCCCATGACTCCATGCGATGCACTCGCAGTGCCAGGTCCGCTGTGTTGTACCAAGAGTGCTTGCCTTGTGGTGTTGCTCTAACCAGGAAGTCCTGTGGTAGTGATGGCATCGGATGCAGCGCCGTGGTGGTGGCATCGGATGCAGGGCCGTGGTGGTGGCATCGGATGCAGGGCCGCGGTGGTGGCATCAGATGTAGGGTCGCTGTGATGGCATCGGATGCAGAGCTGCGGTGGTGGCATTGGATACAGGGCCGCGGCGGTGGCATCGGATGTAGGGCCGAGGTTGTGGCATTGGATGCAGGGCTGTGCACCCTGACTGTCTAATTGCGTTCTGTGTATACTGTGGCAACCTCCATGACTCCACGCAGTGCACAAGGAGTGCAGGTCCGCTGTGTTGTACCGAAGAGAGCTTGCCTTAGATTGTGGTGTTTCTCTAACCGGGAAGTCCTATGGTGGTGGCATCGGATGCAGGGCTGTTCACCCTGACTGTCTCATTGCGTTCTGTGTCTCCTGTGGCGACCCCCATGACTCCAAGCGATGCACTCGGAGTGCAGGTGCACTGTGTTGTATCGAAGAGTGCTTGCCTTAGATTGTGGTGTTTCTCTAACTGGGAAGTCCTGTGGTGGTGGCGGCATCGGATGCAGGGCTGTGCACCCTGACTGTCTCATTGCGCTCTGTGTCTCCTGTCGCGACCCCCATGACTCCAAGCGATGCACTCGGAGTGCAGGTGCACTGTGTTGTATCGAAGAGTGCTTGCCTTAGATTGTGGTGTTTCTCTAACTGGGAAGTCCTGTGGTGGTGGCGGCATCGGATGCAGGGCTGTGCACCCTGACTGTCTCATTGCGCTCTGTGTCTCCTGTCGCGACCCCCATGACTCCAAGCGATTCACTTGGAGTGCAGGTCCACTGTGTTGTACCGAAGAGTGCTTGCCTTAGATTGTGGTGTTTCTCTCACTGGGAAGTCCTGTGGTGGTGGTGGCATCGGATGCAGGGCTGTGCACCCTGACTGTCTCATTGCGTTCTGTGTATACTGTGGCGACTTCCATGACTCCACGCAGTGCACTCGGAGTGCAGGTCCGCTGTGTTGTACCGAAGAGGGCTTGCCTTAGATTGTGGTGTTTCTCTAACCAGGAAGTCGTGTGGTGGCATCGGATGCAGAGCTGTGCACCCTGACCGTCTCATTGCGTTCTGTCTCTCCTGTGCCGACCCCCATGAGTCCACGGGATGCACTCAGAGTGGCAGGTCCACTATGTTGTACCGAAGAGTGCTTGCCTTGTGGGGTTTCTCTAACTGGCAAGTCCTGTAGTTGTGGTGGCATCGGATGCAGGGCCTCGGCGGTGGCATTGGAGTGCAAGTCCGCTGTGTTGTACCGTAGAGGGCTTGCCTTAGATTGTGGTGTTTCTCTAACCGGGAAGTCCTGTGGTGGTGGCATCGGTTGGAGGGCTGTGCACCCTGACTGTCTCATTGCGTTCTGTCTCCCCTGTGGCTACCCCCATGACTCCAAGCGATGCACTCGCAGTGCAGGTCCACTGTGTTGTACCGAAGAGTGCTTGCCTTAGATTGTGGTGTTTCTCTAACCACGAAGTCCTGTGGTGGTGGTTGCATCGGATGCAGGGCTGTGCACCCTGACTGTCTCATTGCGTTCTGTGTCTCCTGTGGCGACCCCCATGACTCCAAGGGTGGCACTCAGGGTGCAGGTCCACTGTGTTGTACCGAAGAGTGCTTGCTTTAGATTGTGGTGTTTCTCTAACCGGGAAGTCCTGTGGTGGTGGTGGCATCGGATGCAGGGCTGTGCACCGTTACTGTCTCGTTGCATTCTGTGTCTCCTGTGGCGACCCCCATGACTCCACGCGATGCACTCGCAGTACCAGGTCCGCTGTGTTGTACCAAGAGTGCTTGCCTTGTAGTGTTTCTCTAACCAGGCAGTCCTGTGGTAGCGATGGCATCGGATGCAGCGCCGTGGTGGTGGCATCGGATGCAGGGCCACAGTGGTGGCATCGGATGTAGGGTTGCGGTGGTGGCATCGGATGCAGGGCTGCGACGGTGGCATTTAATGCAGGGCCATGGCGGTGGTATCCGATGCAGGGCTGCGGCGGTGGCATCGGATGCAGGGCCGCGGCAGTGGCATCGGATGCAGGGCAGCAGCGGTGGCATCGGATGCAGGGCCACGGCGGTGGCATCGGATGCAGGGCCACGGCGGTGGCATCGGATGCAGGGCCGCAGTGGTGGCATCGGATGCAGGGCCGCGGCTGTGGCATCGGATGCAGGGCAGTGGTGGTGGCATTGGATGCAGGGCTGTGCACGCTGACTGTCTCATTGCGTTCTGTGTCTCCTGTGGTGACCCCCATGACTCCAAGCGATGCACTCGGAGTGCAGGTCCGCTGTGTTGTACCAAAGAGTGCTTGCCTTAGATTGTGGTGTTTCTCTAACTGGGAAGTCCTGTCGTGGTGGTGGCATCGGATGCAGGGCAACGGTGGTGGCATCGGATGCAGGGCCGCGGTGGTGGCATCGGATGCAGCGCCGTGGTGGTGGCATTGGATGCAGCGCCGTGGTGGTGGCATTGTATGTAGGGCTGTGGTGGTGGCATTGGATGTAGGGACGCGGTGGTGGCATCGGATGCAGGGCCGCGGTGGTGGCATCTGATGTAGGGCCGTGGTGGAGGCATTGGGTGTAGGGCCGCGTTGGTGGCATCGGGTGTAGGGCCGCGTTGGTGGCATCAGATGTAGGGCCGCGGTGGTGGCATCAGATGCAAGACCGCGTAGGTGCATTGGATACAAGGTCGCTGTGGTGGCACCGGATGCAGGGCCGTGGTGGTGGCATTGGATGCAGCGCTGCGGTGGTGGCATTGTATGCAGCGCTGTGGTGGTGGCATTGGATTCAGAGCTGTGGTGGCGCCCCCATCGCCCCCCCCTAGCTACGCCACTGGGTGGTGGCATCAGATGCAGCGTCGTGGTGGTGGCATTGGATGCAGATCTGTGGTGGTGGCATGGGATGCAGCGCCGCGGTGGTGGCATCGGATGCAGGGCCGTGGTGGTGGCTGCGGATGAAGGGCTGTGCACCCTGACTGTCTCATTGCCTTCTCTCTTGCTGACATTAGGTTCTTGAAGTTGGGTTAAGCGGGGCTGAAGCTGCTTTCTTGCCTGTTGGAGATGCTCAGCAGATTGGTCAGCTCATGGGTCCAGTGTATGCAGCTAATGGTGTGGCGTCATTCATCTTCTCGTGGACGCGTGTGGGGGTCCTTGTCATGGCCGTGCAATCAACACAGGACTGATCACTAGGGAAGCAGCTTCTGCCAGATTTTAATGGACATTCTGTGCGATTTAAAAAAAACAAAAAAAAAACCTTCTATTCTATTCATCTTCCCGTAACCCATCAGTTTGTCAAACATGTTTCCCTCCATAGCCGAGACCTCTTGTCTTGTCGTTTCCAAGAACGTTTGTATTGTTGGTTTCAAGATCTTTCATGTTGATGTTTACAGCATCTATTTTTGTTGCGTACATGGATGGCCTTGATCTCACGACCAACTGTGGCAAGTAACACGTTATGGTGGTGGGCCCTAGGAACTCCAGAACTAAACATTTCATAGTGAAGGGCCATGTTATCACCAGGGTTGATAATTTTTCTTATCTGGGGATACTTTTTGATTCTTGACTTTCTTGGCAAACCCTTCTAAAGAAAATCTCTTCCAGATTCGAAGTCATTGGGTCGCCCTGAGTTGTTTACGCACCCGGAAGCCATAGTTGGGAGGGACATACCATGGCTTACACAGGCTCTTCATGACATGGTTGCTGCAGACGGAGAGGCTAGGGCCCTCTTAAAGCGTTCTGTTTGTCATTTTGTAATGATAAAATCAGTTCCTGGAGCGGAACCTTATCTGGCTTTGGAGATGTCTAATTTTCATTGCAGATAATTAACTTATTTTAGATTTAATCTTTTTCATCCGCTCCTGTTGCCCAAAGGATCTTGGTGTAAAATTTCAGAACTCCCGGCCTGTATTTCTGATGATATCTCCATTCCTGACACATTTTGTATTGTCATTGTTTGTCCAATTTTCAGCCATCTTCGGCATATATTTATTCACCCACTCCTCCTACCTATGAACCTTACACAAGTGAGGCCTGCCTTTCTTCTCCTGCAGTTGTTAAATTCCCCGACCATTTTTCTTTAGTTGACCCGTTTTTTATCTGGGGTCATTCAGGGGTGATGATTTTTTTGTGACCCTGTGTTTTATGTTTTGTATAATTAGTCTGTTATTAATTTTTATGTGGATTTCCAATGTTTTATTAATTTATTTTGTGATTTTAGATGGTTTTTAAGTATTTGAATTGTTGTATTTTGCTGATATGCGTTTTTATTATCTACTATATTGTGTCCTTTTATGATTTTCCTGAAAAATCGAATAAAGTTATTCACTCACTCACTTACAGCATCTATTGTACTGCTGGTTCTGAGATCTCCTGTGCACTTGATCCGGAGATCTCTAGTGCTGTTGGATCTGAGATCGACAGGAGCTTTTGGTTTCAAGGTTTCTGATGTGGTTGGATCTGAGGTGACTTCTGTTGTTGGTTCTGATGGTTCAAAAGAGGAGGATCCTATATTTATTGTGCTGTTGGCTCTGAGATCTCTAGTGCTGTTAGTCGTGAGATCTCTTATGCTACTGGCTCCAAGATCTCTTGTTTTGTTGGTTCCGAGATCTCTTTTATTAGTGGTTCCGAGATCGCTTGTGCTCCTGCTTCCAAGATCTCATGTGTTGTTGGTTCAGAGGTCTGTTTTTTTGGTGGTTCTGAGATCTCTTATGCTATTGGCAATTCGACATGAAGTGTTAGACATAAATGATCAAAAATCAATAATCAATAATCACCAAACTAATCTATAGTAACCATCCTCTGCTACCAAGAAATCTGATCCAGCGCGGCTAATATAAATTCTTCTCCTTCGGATATGACATCCAGGTGAAATCACTCACATCCACTATACCATATGACGGTGGGGCCCATAACACCGCATATCATACACTCAGTCGTTCCCTGGATCACACCCACATTCGCTAAGGAGAAAACGAGTTGCTGGAGGAATGGAATACCTTATTAGATTTGACAGATTATTACCTTAAACATTCTATACATTCAGTTTTAATCCTGTCGGCTCTAAAACATCAAGATACTCCGCTCTTTGGTCGATGGACCAACTAGTAGAATAAGTTGATGGTGATCGAGACCAGCTCAATCATTTAAAAACCTTAGAAAATGTCAAATTTTATAAATGAACTAAAAAACCACAGACTCAAATTAATTAGAAATAAATTTTATCTAAGTTCAAATTTTGCATGAGTGAGATTCTTAGTTTATTAATCACCTTAATACATTCTTTTACATTTATATAGGAAATTCTGTAAAGAAAAACGAAATTATGCATTACCTATTTAGATGCAGATAGGAATGGTTCACCAAAAGAAGATAAACCGTAAATCACAGAATGGACTCCCAAACTGACTGACTGTCCCTCTAGATGGCCTCCTCGACGGGACCTCCCATACAGATTTCCCGCAACGGTCTCGTTCCTTCCCCAGTCAGGTTCAAAGTCAATGGCAGCATCCGCATTAACATCAGCATCGGTATTTGCAATAATAACAGCATCGACTAATAGCCAGGCCCCTCCCATAAGAGCAGTCCTTCTTATACCCTACTTCTGGCTTACTACACAAAAAGTTGCAATGTTTGGGAGCAGGAATCACGCTAATTGGTCCATTTGAGGGGTGGCGAAGATTGTCTCATCGCCTTCCTTGTTCAAACTGGTTTCGGGGATGGTTAAAAGTTCACTGTTTCCCATGCTTTTTGGGTAAAAGCAGTCCAAATTGTCTATTCATAATATTGCAACAATGATGGTCACAATTTGGTCAGTCCATTGTCTCTCAATGCTCTCCTCTCCCCTTTCTCACGGATAGTCTTTCTTGGCACTCTCCTCATAATAGGTTACTCCGTCCTTGACTTTTCTCACTCCATACACAAGCTGTGCCCACGTGGTCCAGCTCCATTATTTCTTTCGCTTAGAGACCATCTTTGGTTTCTGATATGACCTCATCTATGCCGGCAGCCATTTTCGCAGCCTGGCCTAACAGGCCCAAACGAACTATCATAAAAACAAACACAATCGTAATTAAAATAAGGTAAATAAGCCTTTCTGTTTACCACCCGTCATTCTAAGAACTCGTGTTAGGTGTTACCTAGCAAAAGCGACATTTAAAGCCATTTTACTTACCATCCGTGTTCTTTGCCACAATACAATTTTCACTACACAGCACAAATCATGCGATTTTATTCTGATTAGTACGCAAATCACAATTTTAATATTAGAATACTTCACAATGGTAAATAAATTAGATTTTTGCACAAAAAGGGCAATTACCATTTATGTAAATGTTTATTAAGGTGCATTTTGTTGATTAATTCATCAAACAATTAGTATCATTAGTTTATTATTGTTATCAAGGGGGTTCCAAAAATTTATTTCGTTTACCTTGCTCCATCAACTCCAAGATCTCTTGTGTTGTTGGTTCTGAGATCTCTTTTATTGGTGGTTCCGAGATCTCTTGTGCTCCTTCAAACTCTATCATTCCCTCGCTACCATTCCAACAGAACATGTAGAACCCTCATTGCAGGGCGCGCCAGGATGTACTAGTGCTTGGAAAGGTGTGTTTATAGTTTTTGTTTGAGGCTTGAGGATGGAGCGTTGCGGGTGTCTGAGCGGAGACGGTGCCATAGCCAGGGTGCCACTACTGTACATGACTTGTTGCCGCTGCTCTTGTTTCTGGTCCTTGGTGTGGTAGGCAGGTTGTCTCTTGGGGGATGAAATGGATGTGATTGGTGCCGTGTTCATCTTGTCCTGGAGGTATTTAGGGGAAGAGCCTCCCAGGCGTTTGTAATTTAGGCAGTGGAGACTGAATGTGATGTTTTTCGTGCTCAGAGCTCCAGATGTGTTTTTTGTATCTGTAGATGAGGTGGACAGCTGCTTTCTGGTCTTGTTGAAGTCTCTTGATCTGGGCTGTGCAAACCGGCACATATTGGGTTTCTTTAGTTGAGGCACCAGTTGACCTGTTCTCTTACCTCCACTGTATTGTTTTCTAGGTGTGATGTGTGGGCGGGTTCTTTTGAACAGTTTAATTTGGAAGAATGTTGGTTGGCTCCCGCTCCTGTCTGGAAGACACAGCTGAGGCCAATATCCCAGGTGGGAAGACTTTGTCCGAAGAAAGTGTAGATGTTGGGGTGGAGCGCATCTGGTGTCTTGAGGAGATTTTAGGGCCTCTAACAAGGGTGTCTTTTTTTTGACCCGTTACGTTTAAGGCCGTTGTGACTGATGCAGGTGTCGGTGGCCTGCAGCCCTTCTGATGTGGCTGTGAGTCGGTTGGACACTCCTGACTCCCTTCGGTAGATTTGATTGTCGTCTGCGTAGGGATGGACGTGAAGGTGATGGTCGTGGAGAATCCCATGAGGGGTTTGAGGCAGGTGTTGAGCAGTAAGGGGGCAGATGGGAACCCTCTGTGACCACACAGTTGCCTGGATTGGTTGTATGGAGAAGTCTCAAGTGTTATCTTTTGTCAACAGTTGGACAGAAAGGAGGTGGTCCTTCTGACCACTTCCTCAACCATTGACCTCTGAGGTTGTAGTCTGTGTAGTAGGTTTTTGTGCTCTATGGTGTTGAATGCGGTTATCAGGTCAAAGGGGATGCACATGTTCATGGCGTTCTGGTTGCTGCTTCTTAAATGCTGTTAACCTCTGGGCCGGGCAGGCTTCGGTCCATGTTCAGGGCGGAATCCTGGTTGGTGAGAGTCCAGGATGCTAACTTCTCTGTGGGTTTGGAGTTTGGCGTTGGACTTTGGAGATCCATGGAATTCCGGCAATAGGTTTATAGTGGTTGGAGTCAGCGGGGTCAAGAGTGGCCTTTTTTGAGGAGGGGCGTCAGTGAGTGTTTCAGGCAGTGTGGCACATTTTCGAGGGGGCGGTTTATGAAGGCAGTAGATGGTTTCACAAGCATTTCTGCATAGACTGAACTGCTGCAGATAGGCAGGGCTCAGCAATCCTTGCTGGTCTGAGAGCTTCCAGTAAAATGGGATTTCTGGGGGTCTGAGGGTCAGAGAGTGGTGGCGGTGGGTAACATGAGAGCTTTCCTTTGTGACAGGACCCAGGTTTGCTGGATATGTGCAGAGTGTGCGGTATGGCAGCCATGGCGCCCTTGGGAGGCAGGAGCTTTATAGGTCGTGGAACTCCATGCCGCCGGATCCCAAGAAAAAGACAGCTCTGCTTTCCTTCCGAAAAGCCCTTAAATCCTGGCTTTTCAATCAGTAGTTTCTTAGCGCTAGTGTTTCTCTCTGTTTTCTATTTCAGGTCTCCTTTTTTCCCCTTCCGAGATGCAGCGCCTAGACACGCTAGGGTAGGAGAGCGCTTTATAATTTTCATTTAATTTAATTGGGAGACGATTACGTTTTGTACAACCTTGAAGAGGTCTCTGAGGATCTTTGCTTCTTCTGTTACCTGTTGGGTGAAGTAGGTATTTTGCACACAAGTTATGTTGGGCTTCATAGTAAGAAGGAACTGCTTGAAAAAAAACTAGAGCATGAAAAGCCAAGTGTCAGGTCTCTTGCAAAAGTTTAACAACCATGCTTCAGTTAGTTCGGAGGGACTCAGGAGAGAGTTCCAGGATTTGGTGATCGCCTCTGAAAAAGTCCCACCCCAATGGTGAGCACGGTTGAATTTGGGCACGTAAAGTAATGTTCACCAAAGTCACTGTGCGGAATGCATGGCCTGGAATGACTTTGGTGTATGGCTTTGTGGTTGCGGTGCATGCATATCTGACATTAGCTGAAGATGTGGGGTTAGGTAGTTGGTGCACCAGAAGGAGTAGGGAGTAATAAAATATGTAACATAAAGGCACCTGCAATATGTAATAATACTGCCCTCACTCACACAAATGTGTGACATGCTTCATCATTGGGCTGCTACCAAAAACACCCCAGCGTAGCCACGCATGGGGTGGAGCAATAGGGTGGGGGAAGACAATACAACACACAAAAAAAGGGCACAAAATGATTCTATAGTGACTGGGAACGTCGGTAGTGAAGGTGCAGTGTGAAGTGAATTAAAACTAGCTCGGAAGTGTCGCTGTGCCTAAAACTTTATTCCTGGATCTTCTGGCCAGAGCTAAAAAGTGTGAAGGATGGTGGTGATTGGGAGATTCTATGTGCTCCTAGCACCACTCCTTAACTGCAAGGTGGTCACCACTCTACTCTGCACCACTGCACTCTACACCAGTGCACTCTACACCACTCTAATCTACTCTGCACCACTGCACTCTACACCACTCTACTCTGCAACACGGCACTCTACTCCAGTGCACTCTACACCACTCTAATCTACTCTGCACCACTGCACTCTATGCCTCTGCACTCTCTGGCGCTGCACCACTCCACTCTGAAACAATCTACTCTACGCCACTGCACTTTATGCCACTCTACTTCACTCTGTGCCACTCCACTCTATGCTAGTCTTCTCTACTTCACTCTACGCCACTGCAATCTATGCTGCACCACTTCACGCTACACCACTCTACTCTACACCACTGCACTCTACACCACTCTACTCTAACCACTGCACTCTACTCCAATGCACTCTACACCACTGCACTCTACTCCAATGCACTCTACACCACTTCACTCAAAACCAATGCACTCTGCACCACTGCACTCTACGCCAATCTACTCTGCACCACTGCACTCTACGCCACTCTACTCTAACCACTGCACTCTACTCCAATGCACTCTACACCACTTCACTCAAAACCAATGCACTCTACACCACTGCACTCTTCCCAATCTACTCTGCACCACTACACTCTACACCACTATACTCTACACCACTATACTCTACTCTTCAACACTCTAATCTATGGCACTGCAATCTACGCCACTCTACACCTTTGCACTGTACGTCATTGCACTCTATGCCACTCGGCACCACAGTTATCTACGCCACTCTACTCTACACCATTCTACTATACACCAATGCACTCTATGCCAATCTATTCTGCACCACTGCACTCTACGCCATTATACTCTACTCTTCAACACTCTGCAAGGGTAAGGAAGAAATGCTGTGGGGGTGGGACAAACACAAGACAAGAAGGGAACCCAACCACTCAAGATCAGGGACCTGAGACAGACAAGAAAGTCATCCAATCATGAGCAAGGGGCTTACCCAAAGCGCACTCCAAGTAGTAATGTATGCAATGCTGCCTGCGGCAGAAAGTTGAAGCTGTTTGTAGAGGGACCCCAAAAACAAAAGCTAGAGAAGACTGTGAGAGAGGAAAGACCTTGAACTACGTAACATTAGACCTCACGACAGCACCCCAGGATTCTGGAAGAAGATACACAAAGTAGAATCCACACTCCGAGTTAACAACATTTTAGGTCCATTCACATTAGGGTTGTGTTCCAGTTGTATATTCACAATTGTGATGTGCTTGTGCACTTTTGCATGTTTGGAGCGAAGGTCTGTTTTCGTGGAGGGCTTTACACATCGCTTGTGAGCTCATATGCGCTTGGCCTCCCCTGCTGGGAGTATCAGCTTTGAGTTGCACCCCGCAGGACGCGGCTGTCAATCATGGTAGCTGACTCTGTGGCATATCAGAGCTGTGTCGATGTCTGTGAGATGTTCTGTCTAATGCACTGGTGTTTAGTGTGGCTTTTCTTGATCCTTATTCCTGCTGGGGGGCCCTTGTTAGGTAACTAAAGACCTCTTTAAGAGACCCCTGTTATTTCCCAATCCTGAAATGACTGTTATCAGGGGCCCTGGTAATTCCAGGTGCTGGGGAATAACATGTTTATGGGGAATAACATGCAGGAACAGGTTTTGCCGCATTGATGTCGGCATGTTTTCCCCTGGAGATTCTCAGGGCTGAGATTTTGACTGTCGCAATCTCCGTGTGAAACACGACAATACGTAGGACCTGATTGAGAGTTTGGCGGGCGGTTACCGCATCACAAATGTGGTGATATCACATCAGCTTCATTACAAGTGCCATGGGATATAATGCGCTTATAATATGGTGGACGGGATACCTGCCTCGTTGCTAATGACGTAACTCATCCGCCAAGCTCTAAATCAGACCCATAGTTGTGATGGACCCTGTAACTGTTGTTGGCGGGCCCATCGGAGTTATAGCGCCACTTGTAATGGAGCGCAGTGTGGCGTATCGGAGCTGTTGTCGTTGCTTGTGAAGTGTTATTAAATAGGTTAATGTGTGCCGTGTAGACTGTGATTGCCAGGTGTATGGCTGCTTCACTTGTGTTGTACCTGTAAACTGAAGTTGCTTTGTAATGTGTGTGTGTGTGTTGGTGGTGTGTTGTGCTGTGGGAACTAAGCAAACAACACATGCTCTATTGAGGTGATAGGTGATGTGTGATGGGGCACATTCAATTATTCCTTCATAATCCAATGTGATGCAGCGCAGGCGATGTTCCCTTGGACTTCGTCCGTACAGTCAAGTGATGCCTTAAATGCTGAAGCGGTTGTCAGTGCACCGAGGCCGGAGTCAGTCAGTACCTCCTCCAAACATAGACTGACTGTTGGGTGATATTAGAATAATCATAGGACTCAGGTTTGCTCAGTGTTGCGATGAGGGTTGCGCTTGGAGTCTGACCATGATCTGTTGCTCGAAATCTATTTTTTAAATATATTTAGTGCGCCTGTGCGTATCATGCCAGTCAGTAATCCCATCCATCTGTGAAAACTTGTGACTGATCACTTTCTTGTTACATTTCTGTCTCGCTTTTCCATGCATTCAGCTCAATAGACCAAAGTCTACACTTTGAGACACAACCTCTGTGGAAATCTGTGGCGTATCCTGTATTGGTGTGTGAGAGAGGCGTGGCCAGGGCAAAGCCGTCTGTGAGTGAGGCATGGCCAGGGTAGAGCAGTGTGTGAGAGAGGCGTGTCCAGGGCAGAGCAATCCATGAGAGAGGCGTGGCCAGGGCAGAGCAGTGAGTGAGAGAGGTGTGGCCAGGACAGAGCAGTCCATGAGAGAGGCGTGTCCAGGGCAGAGCGGTGCATGAAAGAGGCGTGTCCAAGGCAGAGCAGTACATGAGAGAGGCATGTCCAGGGCAGAGAGGTGCATGAGAGAGGTGTATCCTGCAGCGGCGCATGAGGAGGTGTGGCCAGGGCAGAGTGGTGCGTGAGAGAGGTGTGACCAGGACAGAGCGGTGCATGAGAGAAGCGTGACCAGGGCAGAGCTCTGCATGAGAGAGGCGTATCCTGGAGCGGTGCGTGAGAGAGGCATGGCCAGGGCAGAGCGGTGCGTGAGAGAGGTGTGACCAGGGCAGAGGGGTGCATGAGAGAGGCGTGATCAGGGCAGAGCGGTGCATCAGAGAAGCGTATCCTGCAGCGGTGCATGAGGAGGTGTGGCCAGGGCAGAGTGGTGTGTGAGAGAGGCGTGGCCAGGGCTGAGTGGTGCGTGAGAGAGGAGTTACCAGGACAGAGCGGTCCATGAAAGAGGCGTGGCCAGGGCAGAGCAGTGCGTGAGAGAGGCATGGCCAGGGCAGAGGGGTGCATGAGAGAGGCATGACCAGGGCAGAGCGGTGCATGAGGGAGGCGTGGCCAGGGCAGAGCGGTGCGTGAGGGAGGCGTGACCAGAGCAGAGGGGTGCATGAGAGAGGCGTGACCAGGGCAGAGCGGTGCGTGAGAGAGGTGTGACCAGGGCAGAGCGGTGAGTGAGAGAGGCATGGCCAGGGCAGAGTGGTGCGTGAGAGAGGCATGGCCAGGGCATAGTGGTGCGTGAGAGAGGCATGGCCAGGGTAGAGCAGTTCATGAGAGAGGGGTGACCAGGGCAGAGTGGTGCGTGAGAGAGGCATGGCCAGGGCAGAGGGGTGCATGAGAGAGGCGTGACGAGGGCAGAGCAGTGCGTGAGGGAGGCATGGCCAGTGCAGAGAGGTGAGTGAGAGAGGCGTGACCAGGGCAGAGCGGTGCATGAGAGAGGCATGGCCAGGGCAGGGGGGTGCATGAGAGAGGCGTGACCAGGGCAGAGTGGTGCGTGAGAGAGACGTGACCAGGGCAGAGCGGTGCATGAGAGAGGCATGGTCAGGGCAGAGCGGTGCATGAGAGAGGCATGGCCAGCGCAGAGCGATGCGTGAGAGAGGCGTGGCCAGGGCTGAGCAGCACCTGAGAGAGACATGGCCAAGGCAGAGCGGTCAACGAGAGAGGCGTGTCCAGGGCAGAGTGGTGCATGAGAGAGGCGTGGCCAGGGCAGAGCGATCCATGAGAGAGGTGTGGCCAGGGCAGAGCGATGCGTGAGAGAGGTGTGGCCAGGGCAGAGCGGTCAATGAGAGAGGCGTGTCCAGGGCAGAGTGGTGCGTGAGAGAGACGTGGCCAGGGCAGAGCGATCCATGAGAGAGGTGTGGCCAGGGCAGAGCGATGCGTGAGAGGGGTGTGGCCAGGGCAGAGCGGTCAATGAGACTGCGTGACCAGGGCAACAGTCTGCTGTCCCCAGCTCACACATATGCAGGGCTCCTATCCACCCTCGTGCGCGTGTTATCCAAGTGCTATGGGGTGTAATAATCTCCAGGCTTCTGTCATGTCGTGTGGATCCCCCGCTAGTCTTGCCAGTTCATGGGCAGTGCGCTGCTCACTGACCTTGGGATTCTGCCCACATGTGGGTGTCTCTTCTACCCAAATTTGGGCCTTTCGTGTCACCGGAAATCCATGACGAATATTATCCCACCTGCTGATCGTAGGCATAGGTTAGTGAGCCTTATAGTGATGCAACCGAAGGACAATGCACCCTCTGCACAGGGAGTTGTCCCTGAACCAAACCATCTGTGGAGAAGGTAGCAACGGGGACCACCCTGGTGTGAGTTGTGGGGACAACTTATTTATTGCATGAGCCAGACAAGTGTTTCATGACAGGCTCTTGGACATACTTATTTCCCGCCAGGAGTTTGATGCTATACCACTGAACAGCAGATGCCTTTAAACGAAGGATAATGGCTTGGAAGCCAGACCAGCAGCGTGGGATTAATGGGGTGCATGGATGGAGGTAATCGGGTTCATCCAAATGCGATTTATTCAGGATTCAGATATTGTAAGTAATTAGAAAAAGGAACTTGAGTGTGAGTGTGAGTGTGCGCTCTGAGTGTGCGCTCTGAGTTATTCTGGTGGTAGCTTCATGAGTAGAGGTTTGCTGGGTTACGAGCGGAGTATCCTTCCCACCAAACTGACTGTCCGCCCACTTTATTTAGAGTCAGACGGACCATCATGTTTCTGACAGTTGTGCCTCTCTGGCGTTGGTCTGTCAGTGTGTGTGCATCATGCCGTCTGCCCTATTTGGAGGAGACAGTCTGGTCTACTTTTCATTTTCAGATCGGAACCCCCTACAGAGAAAAATTCAAATGATCCCTATACCCTGGGAGAAAACTTAGAGAGTGTCAGGGTCATTCATTTTGTGTTTTTCAAAAACAAACTTCAGCTTTGGGAGTTTGTTTTTGAAAAACAAAAACGTTTGCTCAGCAAACTTTCAGTGCATTCAGAGAAACCCCTGTGGATGCGGCTCCTCGGAGGCACAGAGATCGCCACAGGGCCCGGAGAGATCGCCGCAGGGCCCGCAGAGATCGCCACAGGGCCCGCAGAGATCGCCACAGGGCCCGCAGAGATCGCCACAGGGCCCGCAGAGGTCGCCGCAGGGCCCGCAGAGATCGTCGCAGGGTCCGCAGAGATCGCCGCAGGGCCCGCAGAGATCGCCACAGGGCCCGCAGAGATCGCCACAGGGCCCGCAGAGATCGCCACAGGGCCCGCAGAGATCGCCACAGGGCCCGCAGAGATCGCCACAGGGCCCGCAGAGATCGCCGCAGGCCCGCAGAGATCGTCGCAGGGTCCGCAGAGATCGCCGCAGGGCCCGCAGAGATCGCCACAGGGCCCGCAGAGGTCGCCACAGGGCCCGCAGAGATCGCCGCAGAGATCGCCACAGGGCCCGCAGAGATCGCCACAGGGCCCGCAGAGATCGCCGCAGGCCCCGCAGAGATCGTCGCAGGGTCCGCAGAGATCGCCGCAGGGTCCGCAGAGGTCGCCGCAGGGCCCGCAGAGGTCGCCACAGGGCCCGCAGAGGTCGCCACAGGGCCCGCAGAGGTCGCCACAGGGCCCGCAGAGATCGCCACAGGGCCCGCAGAGATCGCCACAGGGCCCGCAGAGATCGCCACAGGGCCCGCAGAGATCGCCGCAGGGCCCGCAGAGATCGCCGCAGGGCCCGCAGAGATCGCCGCAGGCCCCGCAGAGATCGCCACAGGGCCCGCAGAGATCGCCACAGGGCCCGCAGAGATCGCCACAGGGCCCGCAGAGGTCGCCACAGGGCCCGCAGAGGTCGCCACAGGGCCCGCAGAGGTCACCACAGGGCCCGCAGAGGTCGCCACAGGGCCCGCAGAGATCGTCGCAGGGTCCGCAGAGATCGTCGCAGGGCCCGCAGAGGTCGCCACAGGGCCCGCAGAGGTCGCCACAGGGCCCGCAGAGGTCGCCACAGGGCCCGCAGAGATCTCTAAATATGGTGGGCAGTAGTCCAGCCAGGGTGGCAAGGTAGTTATCTCCACCCCTCTGACAGATGGTGAACCGCCTACTAAACTCTACGGGCCACATGTGTCAAGCTTTTTTGTGGTAGCAAACAGGCCGATTTGCACAATCGGCCTGTTTGTGACCGCAAGAAAGCATTTTGGAATGTATCAAACCAAAACTGCCATTCGGTAACACGTTACCAAATCGCTAGTTTGGGTTGGAACCAAAAAACTATTTGGTATTTGGAAGGGGCGTCCCCTCCAAATACCGAATCGGAAGGGTATGAATTAATGTTTTGTGACCAAATTTCGGTCGCAAACATAATTAATTTGCTGACTACAGAAGTGCAGCGGTAAAGCATTCACAAGTCGGAAGGGGTCCCATTGGAACCCATTTCTATTTATGAATGTAAAAAAATGTTTATTAAGAGAAGGCAGTGGTCCACCGGATCACTGCTGCTTCTTAAACAAACGAGAAAAAAAGCAACTTTTGTTTTTAAACTCATCCCGTCCTCTATAACAGGTTGCATAAAAAAAAAAAAAAAACTATTGCAGAATGGTGGTCTGCTGACCCAAGCAGGCCACCATCCTTGTGATGGCCGCGATTCCTCATGGGTTGCACATTGTTAGCTACTTCTTTAATATTCACGAGGTAAGTCGATTTGCGACCCAATAGGAATCGCTATATGAAACTCTGAGTTAAATACATTATTGAATAGTGATTTTCTAACTGCGATTTGCTGAAAATGACAATTAGGTAGTCGCTATTGGTAATATTGGTACATCTGGCCCTAAATGAGGCCTGGACTTGGGCATGTGGAAGGATCAGTAATGCTCTGTCGGCGACGGAAGGTCTGTGAGATGTCGGTGCCGGTGCCCTTCGTGCAGCAGACTCAGCGTTTCAGATGCTGCTCACTGATTCAGCAGGTCGCAGATCGTTACAGACCTGACAGGGGTCTCATTGCACAAGTTTCACCAGTTTCATTCAGTTCACGCGTTTCCTGGGAGACCGATGCAAATGCGACTGTAGTAGTTTGGGTTTATTTATTTAACAAAAATAACATTTGGATCAAAAAGCGTTTTATAGCACACATGACAATACACAGGGCAATGAGGGGGGGATGGGTGAAAAATAGTTTGGAAAAATAACCGTATACATGTGGATTATTTGCGCCCGATGTATGAAAATGATCGTCAAAGACAAACATGTCTCTAAAGTGATTTCTGTAAGAGAGGTGGGTGCTGATCTGCACGTGAAGTACATAATCTCGGCTTTAGAGTTCTGCCTGAGTGACCAGTCTGCCGTACAGAGTCTGAACGATACAAAGGGATGATGGACGGAGCGTTTGAGCCAATCAAACACTCACCTCCAGTCAACTGATCTGGTTTAATCATCATCATTCTTTAGCTCACTCTACCACCCCAGTTCAGACATGGCCATATGCAAATCAGTCTGACCCTGTGCCTCATGGGAACAGTCCAGCCCGAACTGCCAAGCCATGTCTTCCTGGACCGGAAACAAGCATCCTAGGACCGGTTTCTGGCATTCCAGCCGTCATCAGCCAGGCTTGCTTGAATCCAGTGGCAAAGTGAGCAAGGACCCACGCCTGGGCATACCCCGCCAGCTTAGGCGAACAAGCTGATACAAAAGGGGATGATGGACCGAACGTTTGAGCCAATCAAACACTCACCCCAGTCAACTGATCTGGGTTTAATCCATCATCATTCTTTAGCTCACTCCACCACCCCAGTTCAGACATGGCCATATGCAAATCAGTCTGACCCTGTGCCTCATGGGAACAGTCCAGCCCGAACTGCCAGCCATGCCTTCCTGGACCGGAAACAAGCATCCTAGGATCGGTTTCTGGCATTCCAGCCGCCATCAGCCAGGCTTGCTTGAATCCAGTGGCAAAGTGAGCAAGGGACCCACGTCTGGCATACCCGCCAACTTAGGGGCGAACAAGCGATACAAAAGGGATGATGGACGGAACGTTTGAGCCAATCAAACACTCACCCCCAGTCAACTGATCTGGGTTTAATCCATCATCATTCTTTAGCTCACTCCACCATCCCAGTTCAGACATGGCCATATGCAAATCAGTCTGACCCGTGCCTCATGGGAACAGTCCAGCTCGAACTGCCAAGCCATGTCTTCCTGGACCGGAAACAGCATCCTAGGACCGGTTTCTGGCATTCTAGCCGTCATCAGCCAGGCTTGCTTGAATCCAGTGGCAAAGTGAGCAGGGGACCCACGTCTGGGCATACCGCCAACTTAGGGCGAACAAAGCGATACAAAGGGGATGATGGACGGAACGTTTAGGCCAATCAAACACTCACCCCAGTCAACTGATCTGGGTTTAATCCATCATCATTCTTTAGCTCACAGATCAGTTGACTGGGGGTGAGTGTTTGATTGGCTCAAGCGTTCCGTCCATCATCCCCTTTTGTATTGCTTTGTTCGCCCCTAAGTTGGCGGGGTATGCCCAGACGTGGTCCCTTGCTCACTTTACCACTGGATTCAAGCAAGCCTGGCTGATGACGGCTGGAATGCCAGAAACCGGTCCTAGGATGCTTGTTTCCGGTCCAGGGAAGACATGGCTTGGCAGTTCGGGCTGGACTGTTCCCATGAGGCACAGGGTCAGACTGATTTGCATATGGCCATGTCTGAACTGGGGTGGTGGAGTGAGCTAAAGAATGATGATGGATTAAACCCAGATCAGTTGACTGGGGTGAGTGTTTGATTGGCTCAGGCGCTCCGTCCATCATCCCCTTTGTATTGCTTTGTTCGCCCTAAGTTGGCGGGGGTATGCCCAGACGTGGGTCCCTTGCTCACTTTACCACTGGATTCAAGCAAGCCTGGCTGATGACGGCTGGAATGCCAGAAACCGGTCCTAGGATGCTTGTTTCCGGTCCAGGGAAGACATGGCTTGGCAGTTCGGGCTGGACTGTTCCCATGAGGCACAGGGTCAGACTGATTTGCATATGGCCATGTCTGAACTGGGGTGGTGGAGTGAGCTAAAGAATGATGATGGATTAAACCCAGATCAGTTGACTGGGGGTGAGTGTTTGATTGGCTCAAGCTGCTCCGTCCATCATCCCCTTTTGTATTGCTTTGTTCGCCCTAAGTTGGCGGGGGTATGCCCAGACGTGGGTCCCTTGCTCACTTTACCACTGGATTCAAGCAAGCCTGGCTGATGACGGCTGGAATGCCAGAAACCGGTCCTAGGATGCTTGTTTCCGGTCCAGGGAAGACATGGCTTGGCAGTTCGGGCTGGACTGTTCCCATGAGGCACAGGGTCAGACTGATTTGCATATGGCCATGTCTGAACTGGGGTGGTGGAGTGAGCTAAAGAATGATGATGGATTAAACCCAGATCAGTTGACTGGGGGTGAGTGTTTGATTGGCTCAAGCGTTCCGTCCATCATCCCCTTTGTATTGCTTTGTTCGCCCTAAGTTGGCGGGGGTATGCCCAGACGTGGGTCCCTTGCTCACTTTACCACTGGATTCAAGCAAGCCTGGCTGATGACGGCTGGAATGCCAGAAACCGGTCCTAGGATGCTTGTTTCCGGTCCAGGGAAGACATGGCTTGGCAGTTCGGGCTGGACTGTTCCCATGAGGCACAGGGTCAGACTGATTTGCATATGGCCATGTCTGAACTGGGGTGGTGGAGTGAGCTAAAGAATGATGATGGATTAAACCCAGATCAGTTGACTGGGGGTGAGTGTTTGATTGGCTCAAGCGCTCCGTCCATCATCCCCTTTGTATTGCTTTGTTCGCCCTAAGTTGGCGGGGGTATGCCCAGACGTGGGTCCCTTGCTCACTTTACCACTGGATTCAAGCAAGCCTGGCTGATGACGGCTGGAATGCCAGAAACCGGTCCTAGGATGCTTGTTTCCGGTCCAGGGAAGACATGGCTTGGCAGTTCGGGCTGGACTGTTCCCATGAGGCACAGGGTCAGACTGATTTGCATATGGCCATGTCTGAACTGGGGTGGTGGAGTGAGCTAAAGAATGATGATGGATTAAACCCAGATCAGTTGACTGGGGGTGAGTGTTTGATTGGCTCAAGCGTTCCGTCCATCATCCCCTTTTGTAGTACAGAGTCTGAAGGCAGTGAAAAGGTCTGAGATGCGAGCAGGGCACAAGTCCTAAAAAAAGAAGTGGGGGGACGCTCCAAGTTAGGTGGTGTCACCGGAAGTGACGTCACGACAGGAAGTGACGTCACAAAATGTAGTTCCCTCTAATTAACAAAGGTTACAAGGCGATGGGGGCAGGTTCAAAGGGCAAAGCAGAATGTTTACGTTGGAATTCGTCACCATATTGACACTCAAAGGAGCGGGGAAATTAAAGCTGGGCTTGTTCGGTGCGTATTTATTGCCCACAGTAAATTTGCCGGTCTCCGTCTGAAATGCGTGAATACATACTGACCTTTTCTAATATACGGCCACGAGCGCCCGTCTGTCATACTGAACGGCTCCATCAATGTGAAACAACTTAGAGCTCTGTTCGCCCTCTCTCGACAATAGGAGGTGAGGTTTGGTGAGTGCTGAGCGCGCGCGCAGGTGCAGACTCGGGTACCGGCTCCATCTTTTGGGCAGGGGGGACGGCGTCCACCCGGTAAAAACCCGGAAAAATAAGTGGAGGGACGCCGTCCACCCGCGTGGTACCCCGACTCGAGCCCTGGATGCGAGTGTAGATGGGGTGCAACAGAGTAAGTAGAAAAAAGATTTGTACATAGAGGTCGATCAATCCGTATTTGTATAGCGCTGCTATTCACCCGTGAGGGTACCCAGGCGCTAGGTTGCTGGGTTCAGTCGAAAATTCACGTCTTGTGTCTCTTCCTGAATTCCGTCAGAGAGGGTGATGTCCGGAGGTGGAGGGGAAGGCCATTCCAGGTCTTGGCGGCGAGGTAGGAGAAGGTGATGTCATGGAGGGAGGTGCTACCAACCTTAAAAGGAAGGGTTCCAAGAACAGATCCACGTGGGATAGATGCCCACAAGAATGGAGTGGAGTGTCTTTGAGTTCCAGGTGACCGGGAGTGAGTGGCTGTAGGAGTAAGCAGTGAACCCCTAGTGCCGTAGAGCTGTGATGCCAGCGAGTCTAGAAGGGAGAGTAGAGTTCAAATACTCTGTGATAGCTGGAAGGAGAGAATGGATGGGCCCTTGTTAGAAGACATAGAACTTTGCAGATTTGAAATATGTTGGGTTTGTGCCAGATGTGAGCGGATAATCGAAAAGAGATGTCATACATAAAAGAAGACTGGATGTGAGTGCCAAAGGTTTAGTGGTGTGAGGAGTGAATGGGTGAGAGGGTGTACCGCATGGAGTGGCGGCTTTTATTTTTGTGATAAGTTTGATCGTGGATATTCGGACAAAGTGCCTGAATATGGTTTAGTTGGGCTGGGCCATGGTGGGAGTATAAGGTGGTGGTAGTAGAGAAGTAAGTAGTTTAATGGCAGTACTCTGGTAATAAACATAGTATTTACAAAGTTAGGAGGAGGAACATGTTGGCTGAAGCACGCTAATGTACTGATCTGCTTGGCGGACACAAACACATACCGACTAACTATCAGAACATGGAGCCATTCAATATTCATATTTACATGGATTTCAGAGTTGTTTAGCTATCCTGCACCTCTTCCAAATTACAGCAGATGTGTTTAAATGCAATTTTGAGCTCTTGAAGTAAGTGGTGGCCCAGATGGTGGGTAGCTGGGATCTGTAGCCCATGATGCCTAGAAGGTTAAACACCAAGCACCTGGAGGCAGAGCAGAGGGATCTCATGTTGTTAGAGGTTTGTGAATGGCAGATCTGAATGTATTGTGATGTGGCGTCAGGCTGTTAGTGTCCAAGCCTCTAATTTACTGATCTGACTTTTAATGTAGTTTGTTTCTGATGGAAGCTGCTAACTGCAGAGTCGTCACCTTGACTGGTTCTGGAAACTGAAAAAGCAGTGCTCCTGCATGCCGGCAGGTGGCACCGTGCCAACTTCATTCCACGCCGGAAGTGTCGAGCGGAGCTGCATATAAGCATCACCTATGCGTGCTAACGCCAGTTCCTTTCTTTCCATGTCTTCAGATGCTGATTCAGAGGTCTGCTCTTTTTCTTTGTACCTTGAAGAGACTTTTTTGCAACAATTTTTCCTCTTAAAATTTCCAGTTGTGCAAGGGAACATGTAACCCGCTAAGACTACAGGGATGAAACCTTGTAGGGACTGCCGCAAACATCTGTCTATGACAGATCCCCATGAGGTGTGCCTCTGGTGTTTGCATTTGGCTCAAAACTCCCAAGGCCTGTAACAACTGCGCCCATATGAATCCACTGCCTAACTTTAGCAGATTGATGGAGAACCCCAATGGTGTCAGTAAGTTCACAGTTGTCTGGAGGTGTGTACCCCGTTCGAGTCAATGCACAATTGTCGATTGGACCTCCTGGCCTTGACATTGGTCTTTCTGGTTGCTATAACATCAGCAGATTGTGCGAGTGAGCTTCAGGCCCTCTTAGCCCAGTTGCGTTTTTTCCACACTACTGGTGTTAAGAACTCAAGCTGCATTCTTGCTGAAGGTGGGAACGCTTTGCCATTTCTTGGACTGCATGAGAGTGCTGATCTTTTACATCAATTGTACCAATGAACATCGAATGGACGATCAGCTCTTTGTGGGGTTCTCTGGAGAAAAGAAGGGCAGGGCGGTGAAGAAATGGACCATCTCACGATGGATAATCCCCTGCATTAAGAACTGATTCATACTGGCTAAGAAGCGGCTTTTAGAAGGTCTGAGGGCTCACTCCACCAGAGCTAAGGCTGCTACCACTGCGTTGGCACACGGAGTTCCTGTCCTGAATATCTGTCAAGTTGCTCCGTGGGCATCAGTGCACACGTTCACAAAGCACTATTGCCTCAGCAGTCAGGTCCGTCAGGATGGGCATTTTGCCCGTTCGCTCTTGTGGGATATTTTGGTCTGAGCCATTCCACAGGCCCACCACCTTGTGAGGTACTGCTTTGCTTTGGTATCTATTCACAAGGTGAGGAATCTGCGGTGGGAAGTATCCATCAGAAGAACAAATTAATTATCTTCGGGAGCACTCTTTCTGGTGGAAACTCTCTCTAACCACAGATTCCTCTCTGCTCTCCCACTAACCCGTTCTGTGGATCGGTCTCATTTTCCCTCTAAAAAGGTCCCAATTTGAGAATCTGCACTCTGGTCCTTCCAGCCTGCGGATGGGCTGTACGTCTGAGGGCGCGGAGACGCCTCCTAAAGAAACGGACGTCCGCGCACACAGGTGGCTCTGTTGGTCACTTCAAGAGTGGGACGAAGTTAGAACAGAGCCACATGGCACCACCTACTGGCACACAGGAACGCCAGTTTTGAGTTTCTGTATCCAGTCTGGCATCCCAGGGATGTAATCAAGGTATGAAATGTGCGGTTAGATAGAGTGTTACCAAGTGGTAAAGGTAATTGGGGATGTCTAAAAAACTATTAATGTAGCCCAGTCTGCTGAATTGATGAGTTGGTGGGTGTTTTGGCCTCATTGTATGAGTGAGCACATCTTGCTTATGTTCAGTAGCTGAAAGCCAGCAGTAGTGGCTGTGTTTGCGATCAGGGCTTCCATCTTCCATCTTAGCGGTCGGCGAATAGTGCCCTGAGGTTCCTAGCCCGTGGGGTGTGTTTTAGAGAGTCTGGGGGAAGAGGATGGAGTCATTAGGAAGGATAGCAGTGAAGAGAAGGCGAAGGACCTCAGTTTCAAAGGAACTGAGCATGAGTGACTGTCGTGCCAGGCAGTGTCGGATGGGGTGAAGCAGTCTCAGATGCGTGACTGGAGGTGGGTTGGAATGGTTTTAAAGGAGAAGATTTGGGTTTCATCAGAGCAGACGTGATTTACGAAGCCGAATATAGAGATGATGTTACCGAGAGCGGTGGTGCAGAAAGACAAAAGAGAGCAAAGGACTGATCCTTGTGGGGTGCCCACTGGGAGTGTGTGGGTGCAGAAGCCTGGTCCCGCGTGAGTACCTTAGACCATCCATAGAAGCGGAAGATGCACCAGTTGGGTGCAAGGCCTATGATGCCGGGTGGGTTCAGAGAGGAGAGTGAAATAGTATGATCGAAGGCAGCAGAAAGGTAAAAAGTATGGAGATGAAAGCGAGACGGTTGTGGCGTAGAGGTGAGGGAGTTAGATATGTGGATGAATGCTGTTTCTGTGAAGCGTAAACACCTGATTGGACGGGTATGAGCAGGTTGTGTGTGAGTTGACTGAAGATCAGTAACCCAAGTTCTTAGAGAGAATTCGAACTTGTGATAGTTGGCGATGGTCATTGGGAGATGAGTGTTTGGTACGTTTCTTTAGCAGAGGTAGAACTAAAGCAGATTTGAGGCATGTGTGATATGTGGCAGAGGTGACAGGATGTGAATAAAGTATTCAGAGTAGCGTGTTAGATGTGAGGGCCAGAAGTTTAATGATTTGGTGGCTGAGAGGGTGAGATGGCCCGGGTGGGTGGGTTAGCGGCTTGGATTATTGGAGGGGATGCTGACTCAAAGTGAGAAGATGTGACTGGGGTGTGATTGGGGTGTAGACAGGTGGTTTTCAAGCCATATTTAATGTAGACAGGGTGTCCAAGGCAGGAGTCATTTTTGCGGAGCAGGTAGCAAACGCATTAGCAGTCCTAAATGGTATGCTGACAGATGAGCGTGGAGGAGAGGGTAGGTTGCTGATAGAGCACGCAAGAGGATGAGGGTGAGGCTAGAAGGAGGCGATAAGGGTCTGAAAGAGTAGGTCTGGAAGTAGATGGCGTTGGACACTGTGTCCAAGGCGTTTTCTGTTTGAGGTTTTTAGGTGGACTTGTTTTTGCTCCATTTGTGTAGAATTGCTCTCATTTCAGTTTTGAGACTTTGAATCCTTGGGTGTATGCATGGTTGTGGGGATGAGGGAGTGAAAGTGCAATTGAGACAGCACGTGTTAAGTTTGATCCAAAGTTGTAAAAAAGGTCAAATAAAGACGTTGTGTAGCTGTGAAGCGAGGACATTGTTAGTTTGGTATAGGAATCCTGGGAAGGAATACCCGTCATGTTTCCTCTTGGAGATGTGGTCTTAGTTGGAGGAGACAATACTGGAAGGACACCGCTTTGCATGTGAGTCAAGTTGTTATCTGATGGAGGTGGGTGTGACCATTTTTGTAGGTAAGTACAGTCCAAGACTAACCAGTGTCTGGAAGACCCAAGTAATCCTGCAAGCATGGGACTGTGATGTGATCCTTCGTACGATAGGCTGCTGACAGGTGAAGCATTGCGAAGGCCAACGGTTCATTCTATAAAGATCTCTGGCATTTCTCTTTATTGTTGGGAACAGTCTGGACTCTAAAGGATCTGGTCAAATTTTCGATTACGCAATGGTCATCCAAGGTTGAACATCTTCCATCAAGAGCGACAGAGGGATTCTTTCGCTCACCCCAATGGTGTTCAATAAGGGGGTGGTATTGCCTGCTTTGCAGTGAATTGTTGTAAAACGAACAACTTGGTGTATGAAATGTCAGGCACTCCTTATAGGATGAACTGTGTGATAACATCTGTTGTACCAGACCACAGGTATGTGGCTCGTCTCCTTGACCCCTTAGGTAGGAATGCTGTCATTACACTACTTAGCAATGGCATAGCAGCAGCAACAAAAGGCAGGGGCTGGTAACTTCCTGGGTGGACTTCCTGGATGTCAGTGTGCAGGACTAAGTGTCTGTGATTGGTCAGGTAAATAAGGTCAAATTAGAGTCTGGAAATTTCTGCAGGCGCTTCAAGCTTACATCACATCCCGTAGTGTGTTTGTCCATCGAGCTGCCACCCGAGGGAAGGGTTGAGGGATGGATGCATATCTGGGGTGTCGAAGAGTTGGCCAAAACGCCCCTGAGCCCTCCCGAACTCCTGGCATCAGTCCACAGGGAAAAGTCTTCTATCCCTGTCCCTGGCCGGCTAGAGGTGGTCTGGAATACTCAGCTGTAGACATGACCCAGGAAAAAGCCAGAGCATGTAATTGGGTAACATGTTGGGACCATCATGCTGGAATAGCAATCCTGCGGTTGAGCAGAAGAACCCAGGGTCCTCTGCCGGGGTCATTACTGGGTTCTACCTCTACATGGATTAGCAATAGACTTTCTTAATGCCAGGCCAAGGATCCCAGCAACACATATATGTAGAACTCCCCCAAACTTAGATTGATGGAGGGAAACATCTGACTCATCTGAGCATCTCATGTATCCAAAGTTCTGAAGGTTATGGGCTTTCATACTGTGACGTCACTAGAGAGTAGTGTGAATGTTAGAAAGCATGATTAGAGGATACTAAGGGTGGATATAACCTGTTATTTGGTTTTTGCAGATTGTGTAAGTAGATTCCTGGATGTGCATTAATAGACACAAAATGGCAGACATAGTCCTGCTGCGGGCACTGGGACCCCAAAACAGTTCAGGGAGTCCCAGCCATCCTGACTGGCTGCTCTGTAGCCAATTAAGTTTTTCTAAATCCAGGTACCAATTCTACTTGTGTGAAAGGCAGTCAATCATTCTGATAGGTCACCTTTCAACAAATCAGAAGTGTTCTCTGGGTTTAGACCTTTCTCATCGGCTGCTGCAGGCCAGGCAAGTGCACATGCATCCTCCCCTTCCTTTCCCTGGCCAAGTACCAGGATGCTCTCTTTTAACCATCATGTGTGCTCTGTAACCCACCCATACATGGGCGTAACACCGGAGCTGCGTACACTGCATTACTGCCCCTCAGGCTAGGCTTGCACCACAGCGATACCTCCAATAAACTAAGCATCCCCAACACTACCCCATTC
The DNA here is from genome assembly GCA_963921515.1 of Calotriton arnoldi. NCBI lineage: Eukaryota > Metazoa > Chordata > Amphibia > Caudata > Salamandridae > Calotriton > Calotriton arnoldi. The sequence continues at coordinate 820,802 of CAWUFW010007993.1, read as the reverse complement.
AGTTCTGTTACAGGAAGACCAGCCTGTGGCGCCAAGATGCCCTAGAGACCAGGGGCATGAAGGTCTCCAGGAAGCATGAATTTTTCATGTGCCTGAGAAAGAGAGACTCCTCATTGGAGAACAAGCGGTCCTGCAACTCGTTACTGTGCCCTCATCAGAGAGAGTCTCACTCTGCAGTAACACCATGAACTGCACCCCGGGGATCCACCGCAACCAGCCTCGCACTACTCCATGAGGTCATCGAGTGCTTTGCAAAGAGCCGCTTTGGTGCTCGATCACCAGCCGTGGAGCACTGCAGACTAGCGTTGGTCAAGGAATCAGCCGCTACAGACATAGATCCCGCAGAAGACTTGCACATGAATGTCTGTTCTGTAATTCGCTCATCTTCATGTACCATCCCATGATTTCATAAGTTAAGAAAGTGCTTGCGTTTATTATCTGTCTCTTTGATCATATGAGCAAATTGGCTACTTTATGATCTTGCCAAAAGATTATTCTTTCTGGGTCTCAAGGTTCAATGCTGTCCCCCATTTCTCTGCCTTTTTAGGTCAAGGATTGGACACTGCGTCAGTCTTCTGCGTTTTCTTATGTAGGACTGGCTGCTGCGCTCCAGTCTTCTGCCTTCTGAAGGCGATCACTGGCTGGTGTCTCCCAGTTGTCTGCATTGTCTCATTTAGGATTGGTCTCCCAGTCGTCTGCATTGTCTCGTCTAGGATTGGCTGCTGTCATCTAGTCCTCTGCTTCGTTAGGTCAATGATTGGATGGTGAACTCTATATTTGTTTCCTTCTTTGGTCCAGGATTCGCTGGGGTCCTACAGTCTTGTGCCTTTTCTCGTCTAGGCTTGGATGGTATTGTCCAGTCCTCTGCCCTTTTGGGTCAGTGATTAGATGTGTCCTCCAATTGTCTGCCTTCTTTGGTCCAGTATTGGCTGATGTTCTCCAGTCTTGTGCCTTTTCTTGTCTAGAAATGGATGTTGACAGTTTTTAGGTCAACCCCTGGTGGCTCTTCTGGCAATGCTGATAGAGTGCAGGGTGCTCATGGCTGGTTCTCAGCCTCCTTGTAGCTCTTGTGGCCACGCATGGTCAGATGCTGGTGGAGTGCTGGATGTGCATGGCTGGCTCTCAGCCGCCTGGTGGCTCCTGTGGCCACCCATGGTCAGCTGCTGGTAGAGTGCAGGATGTGCATAGCTGGCTCTCCGCCTCCTGGTGGCTCTTGTGGCCACCCTTGTTCAGCTGCTGGAGGAGTGCAGGAGGTGCATGACTGGCTCTCCGCCTCCTGGTGAATCTTGTGGCCACGCATGGTCAATGCTGGTAGAGTGCAGGGTGCTCATGACTGGCTCTCAGCCGCCTGGTGGCTCTTGTGGCGACCCATGGTCAGCTGGTAGTGGAGTGCAGGATGTGCATGGCTGGCTCTCTGCCTCCCGGTGGCTCTTGTGGCCATTCATGGTCAGCTGGTGTTGGAGTGCAGGATGTGCATGGCTGGCTGTCCGTCTCCTGATGGCTCATGTGGCCACCCATGGTCAGTGCTGGTGGAGTGCAGGATGTGCATGGCTGGCACTCCGCCTCCTGGAGGCTCTTGTGGCCATCCATGGTCAATGCTGGTAGAGTGCAGGATGTGCATGGCTGGCTGTCAGCCTCCTGGTGAGTCTTGTGGCGACCCTTGGTCAGGTGCTGGTGGAGTGCAGGATGTGCATGGCTAGCTCTCAGCTGCCTGGTGGCTCCTGTGGCCACCCATGGTCAGCTGCTGGTAGAGTGCAAGATGTGCATGCTGACTCTCCGCTTCCTGGTGGCTCTTGTGGCCATCCATGGTCAGCTGGTGGTGGAGTGCAGGATGTGCATGGCTGGCTTTCTGCCTCTTGGTGAATCTGGTGGCCACGCATGGTCAATGTTGCTAGAGTGCAGGGTGCTCATGGCTGGCTCTCAGCTGCCTGGTGGCTCATGTGGCCACCCATGGTCAATGCTTGTGGAGAGCAGGACGTGCATGGCTGGCTCTCCGCATCCTGGTGGCTCTTGTGGCCATCCATGGTCAATGCTGGTGGAGTGCAGGATGTGGATGGCTGGCTCTCAGCTGCCGGTGGCTCTTGTGCCCATGCATGGTCAATGCAGGTGGAGTGCAGGGTGGTCATGGCTGCCTCCTGGTGGCTCTTGTGGCCACCCTTGGTCAGCTGGTGGTGGAGTGCAGGATGTGAATGGCTGGCTGTCAGCCGCCTGGTCCCTCTTGTGGCCACTCTTGGTCAGCTGCTGCTGGTGGAGTGCAGGATGTGCATGGCTGGCTCTCCGCCTTCTGGTGAATCTTGTGGCCACGCATGGTCATTGCTGGTAGAGTGCAGGGTGCTCATGGCTGGCACCTAGCCTCCTGGTCGCTCTTGTGGCCACCCACGGTCAATGCTGGTAGAGTGCAGAGTGCTCATGGCTGGCTCTCAGCCTCCTGGTGGCTCTTGTGGCCACGCATGGTCAGATGCTGATGGAGTGCAGGACGTCCATGGCTGGTTCTCAGCCTCTGGGTGGCTCTTGTGGCGACCCATGGTCAGCTGATGGTGGAGTGCAGGATGTGCATGGCTGGCTCTCTGCCTCCCAGTGGCTCTTGTGGCCACGCATGGTCAGCTGCTGGTAGAGTGCAGGATGTGCATGGCTGGCTGTCCGTCTCCTGATGGCTCATGTGGCCACCCATGGTCAGTGCTGGTGGAGTGCAGGATGTGCATGGCTGGCACTTCGCCTCCTGGAGGCTCTTGTGGCCATCCATGGTCAATGCTCGTAGAGTGCAGGATGTGCATGGCTGGCTGTCAGCCACCTGGTGGGTCTTGTGGCGACCCTTGGTCAGGTGCTGGTGGAGTGCAGGTTGTGCATGGCTGGCTCTCAGCCTCCTGGTGGCTCTTGTGGCCACGCATGGTCAGATGCTGGTGGAGTCCAGGATGTGCATGGCTGGCTCTCAGCCCCTTGGTGGCTCTTGTGGCCACGCATAGTCAATGCCGGTAGAGTGCAGGATGTGCATGGTTGGCTTTTAGCCTCCTGGTGGCTCTTGTGGCCACGCATGGTCAGATGCTGGTGAAGTGCAGGGTGTGCATGGCTGGCTCTCAGTCGCCTGGTGGCTCTTGTGACCATGCATGGTCAATGCTGGTGGAATCCAGGATGTGCATGGTTGGCTCTCAGCCTCCTGGAGGCCCTTGTGGCCACCCATGGTCAGATGCTGGTGGAGTGCAGGATGTGCATGGCTGGCTCTCCGCATCGTGGTGGCTCTTGTAGCCACCCAGGGTCAGTGCTGGTGGAATGCAGGACGTGCATGGCTGGCTCTCCACCTCCTGGGGGCACTTGTGGCCATGCATGGTCAATGCTGGTAGAGTGCAGGAGTGCATGGTTGGCTCTCAGCCTCCTGGAGGCTCTTGTGGCCACCTATGGTCAGATGCTGGTGGAGTGCAGGATGTGCATGGCTGGCTCTCCGCATCGTGGTGGCTCTTGTAGCCACCCATGGTCAGTGCTGGTGGAATGCACGACGTGCATGGCTGGCTCTCCACCTCCTGGGGGCTCTTGTGGCCATGCATGGTCAATGCTGGTAGAGTGCAGAGGGCTCATGGCTGGCTCTCAGCCGCCTGGTGGCTCTTGTGGCCACCCCTGGTCAGATGCTGATGGAGTGCAGGACGTGCATGGCTGACTCTCAGCCTCTGGGTGGCTCTTGTGGCCATGCATTGTCAATGCCGGTAGAGTGCAGGATGTGCATGGTTGGCTCTCGGCCTCCTGGTGGCTCTTGTGGCCACGCATAGTCAGATGCTGGTGGAGTGCAGGATGCGCATGGTTGGCTCTTAGCCTCCTGGTGGCTTTTGTGGCCACGCATGGTCAGATGCTGGTGGAGTGCAGGGTGTGCATGGCTGGCTCTCAGCTGCCTAGTGGGTCTTGTGACCACACATGGTCAAGTGCTGGTGGAGTCCAGGATGTGCATGGCTGGCTCTCAGCCCCTTGGTGGCTCTTGTGGCCACGCATGGTCAAGTGCTGGTGGAGTCCAGGATGTGCATGGCTGGCTCTCAGCCCCTTGGTGGCTCTTGTGGCCACGCATGGTCAATGCTGGTAGAGTGCAGGATGTGCATTGCTCGCTCTCCGCATCCTGGTGGCTCTTGTGGCCACCCATGGTCAGTGCTGGTGGAATGCAGGACGTGCATGGCTGGCTCTCTTGTGTTTCTGGCTTCTGGGACCAGTACACATGTGGCTGCTGTCCTCTGGCACCAGAGATTTCCGCAGTTCCTTTGAGCATGAGTGCCGGCCTGGAGTGCAGACTCAAGGGGTGTTGCACGCTCCATGGTTGAGGGGGAAGAAAACACAGAGTGCAGACCTACAGCCTCTGGGACACACAGTTGTTATGTTAATTTATGGTATATTAATTTTTATAGCACACTAATCACCTGAGAGGGCATCCAGGCGCTTGGGCAGGTGTGTAGGTGTGTGGTCCCCAGGGTGCTTATATGAAGAGCCAGGTCTTCCGCTTCTTGCAGAAGTCAAGTGAGGAGGAGGCACTGATGTGTTGAGGGAGGTCGTTTCACGTCTTGGGTGCGATGTAGGAGAATGAGCGACCCCCGGTTTTGCTTTTGCGGATGCGGCGAGTGTGTGCGAGTGAGAGTGAGGCAGAGCATATGTGTCTGGTGGGTTGGTGGAAGTGTATGCGGCTGTTCAGGTAATCTGGTCCTGTGTTGTGTAAGGCTTTGTATGTGTGTGTGAGAAGTTTGAATTGGCTGTGCTTGTGAATGGAGAGCCAGTGAAGCTTCCTGAGGTGCGGTGCGGTGTGTGTGCGGCGTGGGAGGTCGATTATGAGTATTGTGGCGGTGTTCTGGATGGTCTGGAGTCTGTGTAGGAGTTCTTTGGAGATTTCAGCATAGAGAGTGTTGCCGTAGTCCAGCCTGCTGGTGATGAGTGCTTGTGTGAAGGTCCGTCTGGTGTTCTGAGGCAACCATTCGAAGATCTTTCGCAGCTTGCGTAGGATGTGGAAGCAGGAGGTGGACACTGCGTTGACTTGAGCCGTCATGTTGAGCTCTTGAACAGTGACAAGAGAGAACTGGTCAGAGAGGAGGAAAGGCAGCTATAGCTCCCACATAACTTCTTGAGCTCTCCTTTTCATCCCTCACCACTAGCAGGATTACTTCTCGGAGGTGTGGCTAGAGATGTTAAAGTTCTGCTCTCTGCCATGTTCATCTTAGGATCAGATACTCGAGAGCTGTGATGCTCTGGTCCAGGCGGAGTCCTCCCCAAGGCTGCAGTCTTCATGGCAGTTCTATCTGCAGATAAATACATATATGTGACTTCTTCAACATTTATATAGCATACACCACAAAACTGTCTTGAAAGATACATTATACGTGTCACTATACAACCTCCCTAGAAGGATGAAAAGTGGAGTTAACACTCCTTGAATACTCATCTGTGACCTTCAGCCAGTTCTAAACCCACTGAGGTTCCTTGCCCATGGTAAAGGGAGTATCAAAGGTACTGCTCTGCCGGTTTCTCATGTGCAGCTGGTGCAGGTGACGCACCATCCTCCGCCGTGCACGTGGTATTCACAGTGAGCACTGGATGCCATGAAGGGTAAGGTCCACCCACTCGGGTCCATTCCTAAAATCCTACACCTGGAGTGTGTGCTCTTTGGTGTTCTTCCTTACCAGAGTGTTACACAGTTGTGGGCAATGAAAGCAGCTGAACTTGTGGGGTGCAGAAAGCCGCTCTCAGACACCCCCTGTCCTGCCATCTCCGTCTGCAAACGCCAAGAGCCCATTTGTCCTCCAGAGATGAATGCAGCTTCCCCTTCCAGGTCCTTCAGCCTTAGGGGTTCCAGCGCCCTTGGTTCTGGAAGAGGGCCATCACCTAGAACCTGTCTCCAGCACATAGTACTCGTCTACAGTGCCAGGCTCCATCAACTGGTACCTGGCCCCATCACCTGGTACCTGGCCCCTTCACCTGGCTCCACCTGGTATCTGGCTCAGCATCTGGCCCATCACTTGGCCCCTGGCTCCATCACTTGGCCCCTGGCTCCATCACTTGGCCCCTGGCTCCATCACTTGGCCCCTGGCTCCATCACTTGGCCCCTGGCTCCATCACCTGGCCTCTGGCTCCATCACTTGGCCTCTGGCTCCATCACTTGGCCCCTGGCCGCATCACCTGGCCCCTGGCCCCATCACCTGGCACCATCACCTGGCACCATCACCTGGCACCTGGCTCCATCACCTGGCACCCGGCTCCATCACTTGACACCATCACCTTGTCCCTGGCTCCATCACCTGGTCCCATCACCTGATTCCTGGCTCCATCACCTGGTCCATCACCTGGCCCCATCACCTGGTCCTTTGCCCCATTGCCTGGTACCTGGCTCCATCACCTGGCATCTGGCTCATCATTTGGTCCCTAGCTCCATCACTTGGTCCCTGGCTCAATTACTTGGTTCCTGGCTTCATCACCTGGCCCTGGCCCCATCACCTGGTCCCTGGCTCCATCACCTGGTATCTGGCTCCATCACCTGGTATCTGGCTCCATCACCTGGTATCTGGCTCCATCACCTGTTATCTGGCTCTATCACCTGGTATCTGGTCCAACATCTGCTCCCTAGCTCCAGCATCTGCTCCCTGGCTCCATCACCTAGTATCTGGCTCCATCACCTGGCCCCTGGCTCCATCACTTGGTCCCTGGCTCAATTACTTGGTTCCTGGCCCCATCACCTGGCCCTGGCCCCATCACCTGGTCCCTGGCTCCATCTCCTGTTCCCTGGCTCCATCTCCTGTTCCCTGGCTCCATCACTGTTCCCTGGCTCCATCACCTGGTATCTGGCTCCATCACCTTGTATCTGGCTCCATCACCTGGTATCTGGCTCCATCACCTGGTATCTGGCTCCATCACCTGGTATCTGGCTCCATCACCTGGTATCTGGCTCCATCACCTAGTATCTGGCTCCAACATCTGCTCCCTAGCTCCAGCATCTGCTCCCTGGCTCCATCACCTGGCCCCTGGCTCCATCACCTGGTCCCTGGCTCAATCACATGGCATCTGTTCCCAAAAACAGAGCACGTTTCCCAACAAACGAAACCCACAATGCAGCAGCAGGCACCTCGCTCAGATGCTCAAGCGGTCATCGATTCAGGCCGTGTACAGCACAAACCGGGTTGTGTCCTCTCTCCTGCGGTGCTGTTACAACCTTGAGCCTCTGACAGATGACCTTCTTCAAGATGGCGGCCCTTTTCCAAACCTTGCATACACAAAAACATTACCCACTTAAGACCCAGAAAGATTCTTCAAGACACTGCCAGATATGATGGGCACCTTCCTATAGAGAAGTGGGGTTCCAGGGGTGGCGGTGGCCGGGGGACCACACACCTCATTACACTGATTGACTGGCAATTCGGGCACAGAAATGATAACCTAGAACAGGTTAAATTTGAAAGCACGGTTGAAAAACTAGACATTTTATTTCTTTTGTAAACTTTCATATGAGGAGTTAGTCTTGAGAGACAGGAATAGAAATCAAAACTTTGGGTCACTCTGACAAATACTGCTTGGGGGATCTGGGTGTTTCCGTAGCACAGCACCATCTGGGTATTTATGTTAAACAGCATCATCTTGGTGTTTATGTAGCACAGCATCATCTGGGTGTTTACATAGCACAGCCTTATCTGGATGTTTACCCAGAACAGCATCACCTGGGTGTTTATGTAGCACAGCATTATCTGAGTGTTTACGAAACACATCATCTTGGTGTTTATGTAGCACAGCATCATCTTGGTGTTTACGTAGCACAGCATTATCTGAGTGTTTACGTAACACATCATCTTGGTGTTTATGTAGCACAGCATTATCTGAGTGTTTACGTAACACATCATCTTGGTGTTTATGTAGCACAGCATCATCTTGGTGTTTATGTAGCACAGCATTATCTGAGTGTTTACGTAACACATCATCTTGGTGTTTATGTAGCACAGCATTATCTGAGTGTTTACGTAACACATCATCTTGGTGTTTATGTAGCACAGCATTATCTGAGTGTTTACGTAACACATCATCTTGGTGTTTATGTAGCACAGCATCATCTGGGTGTTTACATAGCACAGCCTTATCTGGATGTTTACCCAGAACAGCATCACCTGGGTGTTTATGTAGCACAGCATTATCTGAGTGTTTACGTAACACATCATCTTGGTGTTTATGTAGCACAGCATCATCTTGGTGTTTATGTAGCACAGCATTATCTGAGTGTTTACGTAACACATCATCTTGGTGTTTATGTAGCACAGCATTATCTGAGTGTTTACGTAACACATCATCTTGGTGTTTATGTAGCACAGCATTATCTGAGTGTTTACGTAACACATCATCTTGGTGTTTATGTAGCACAGCATCATCTGGGTGTTTACATAGCACAGCCTTATCTGGATGTTTACCCAGAACAGCATCACCTGGGTGTTTATGTAGCACAGCATTATCTGAGTGTTTACGTAACACATCATCTTGGTGTTTATGTAGCACAGCATTATCTGAGTGTTTACGTAACACATCATCTTGGTGTTTATGTAGCACAGCATTATCTGAGTGTTTACGTAGCACATCATCTGGGAGTTTATACAGCACAGCATCACCTGGGTGTTTATGTAGCAAAGCATTATCTGAGTGTTTACGTAACACATCATCTTGGTGTTTATGTAGCACAGCATTATCTGAGTGTTTACGTAACACATCATCTGGGAGTTTATACAGCACAGCATTATCTGGGTGTTTATGTAGCACTGCATCATCTAGGTGTTTATGTAGCACGTCATCATCTGGGTGTTTACGTAGCACCGCATCATCTGGGTGTTTACGTAGCTCAGCATCATCTGGGTGTTTTTTTACATAGGACAGCATCATCCAAGTGTTTAGACAGCACAGCATCATCTGGGTGTTTACAATTGCACAGTCTTATCAGGGTGTTTACGTAGCTCAGCATCATCTGGATGTTTCTGTAGCACAGCATCATCTGGATGTTTACGTAGCACATCATAATCTGGGTGTTTACACAGCTCAGCAACATCTGGGTGTTTTCATAGAATAGCATCATCTGAGTGTTTGTGTAGCACAGTATCATCTGGATGTTTATGTGCACAGCATCATCTGGGTGTTTACGTAGCACAGTATCATCTGGATGTTTATGTGCACAGCATCATCTGGGTGTTTACATAGCACTGTATCATAAGGGTGTTTATGTAGCACAGCATCATCTGGATGTTTACGTAGCACATCATCATTTGGGTGTTTACGTAGCACATTATCTGGGTGTTTACATAGCACATCATCATCTGGGTGTCTACACAGCTCAGCATCATCAGGGTGTTTACATAGAATAGCATTATCTGATTGTTTATGTAGCACAGTATCATCTGGAAGTTTATGTGCACAGCGTCATCTGGGTGTTTACGTAGCACAGTATCACATGGGTGTTTATGTAGCACAGCATCATCTGGGTGTTTGCGTAGCACAGCATCATCTGGGTGTTTACATAGCACAGCATCATCTGGGTGTCTACACAGCTCAGCATCATCAGGGTGTTTACATAGAATAGCATTATCTGATTGTTTATGTAGCACAGTATCATCTGGAAGTTTATGTGCACAGCGTCATCTGGGTGTTTACGTAGCACAGTATCACATGGGTGTTTATGTAGCACAGCATCATCTGGGTGTTTGCGTAGCACAGCATCATCTGGGTGTTTTCATAGAATAGCATCATCTGAGTGTTTGTATAGCACAGTATCATCTGAGTGTTTATGTGCACAGCATCATCTGGGTGTTTACGTAGCACTGTATCATAAGGGTGTTTAAGTAGCACATCATCATCTGGGTGTTAACATAGCATAGCATCATCTGGATGTTTACGTAAAACATCATTCGGGTGTTTACATAGCACATCATCATCTGGGTGTCTACACAGCTCAGCATCATCTGGGTGTTTACATAGAATTGCATCATCTGAGTGTTTATGTAGCACAGCATCATCTTGAGGTTTACGCGCACAGCGGCAGCTGGCTGTTTACGCAGCACGGTATCATATGCGTGTTCATGTAGCATAGCATCATCTCGATGTTTATGTAGCACTTCCTCATTTGGGTGTTTATGTAGCTCAGCATCATCTGTGTTTTTGCATAGAATAGCATCATCTGGGTGTTTACGTAGCGCAGAATCACCTGGATGTTTACGTAGCGCATCATCATCTGTGTGTTTACGTAGCACATCATCATCTGGGTGTCTACACAGCTCAGTAGCATCTGGGTGTTTACATAGAATAGTATCATCTGAGTGTTTGTATAGCACAGTATCATCTGGATGTTTGCCTAGCACAGCATCATCTGGGTGTTTGCCTAGCACAGCATCATCTGGATGTTTGCCTAGCACAGGATCATCTGGGTGTTTGCCTAGCACAGCATCTTCTGGGTGTTTACATAGCACAGCATCATCTGGGTGTTTGCCTAGCACAGCACCATCTGGGTGTTTGCGTACTACAACATCATCTGGGTGTTTACATAGCACAGCATCATCTGGGTGTTAACGTAGCACAGCATCTTCTGGATGTTTACGTAGCACATCATCATTTGGCTGTTTACATAGCTCAGCGTCATCTGGGTGTTTACATAGAATAGTATCATCTGAGTGTTTATGTAGCACAGTATCATTTGGATGTTTACGTGCACAGCATCATCTGGCTGTATACGTAGCATGGTATCATGGGGGTGTTCATGTAGCACAGCATCATCTGGCTGTATACGTAGCATGGTATCATGGGGGTGTTCATGTAGCACAGCATCATCTGGCTGTATACGTAGCATGGTATCATGGGGGTGTTCATGTAGCACAGCATCATCTGGCTGTATACGTAGCATGGTATCATGGGGGTGTTCATGTAGCACAGCATCATCTGGCTGTATACGTAGCATGGTATCATGGGGGTGTTCATGTAACACAGCATCACCTGGCTGTATACGTAGCATGGTATCATGGGGTGTTCATGTAGCACAGCATCATCTGGCTGTATACGTAGCATGGTATCATGGGGGTGTTCATGTAGCACAGCATCATCTGGCTGTATACGTAGCATGGTATCATGGGGGTGTTCATGTAGCACAGCATCATCTGGATGTTCACATAGCACATCATCATTTGGGTGAATACGTGGCACAGCCTCATCTGGGTGTTTACCTAGCGCTGGATCATATGGGTGTTTACATTTAGCATCATCATCTGGGTGTTTACACAGCACAGTATCATCTGGGTGTTTATGTAGCACAGCATTATCTGGATATTTGCATAGCTCAGCATCATCTGGGTATTTACGTAGCACAGCATCATCTGGGTATTTATGTAGCACAGCATCCTCTGGGTGTTTACGTAGAGCAGCATCATCTGGGTGTTTACATAGCACGTCATTGTCTAGCTATTTATATAGTACAGCATTATCTGGGTGTTTATGTAGCACGTCATCATCATGGTGTTTACTTACCACAGCATACTCTGTGTGTTTTCGGGGTGTTTTCGAAGCACAGCATCATATGGGTGTTTACACAGCACAGCATCGTCTGGGTGTTTTCTTACCAGAGCATCATCTGGGTGTTTTCGTACCACAGTATCTTCTGGGTGTTTACGTAGCACAGCATCATCTGGGTGTTTATGTAGCACAGCATCAGAGCACTGGGGGAGCATGGACCGCCAGAGGGAGTGACAGGTATCATGTTGACCCTGGATGTGAAGTTTTGTGGACGACAGAGGTCAGTTTGAAGAGATTCCCGTCTTCTGTGGGACCTTTGAGAGTGATCAGAGTTGGTGTGATGTGGCCAGACCTCCTGGTGCCTGAGTCAGGCCTGGCAGCATGTGGAGGGCTGCTTTAAGAGGGAAAGGCAGTGGTGTGATGCCCACGAGTAAGTTATTGCCACATTCTATACTCTATAGGACAAGTGATTGATGAACTAATATGAAGTCATCTACTGGGTTAAGAAATTGTATTTCTTGGAGAAGTCTAATTTGGAGTTGTATAAAGTGAGGATTTTGTCATGCTGCACAAAACTCAGTAGATCAAATTTCCCCAAAGAAGGTTTGCCCCTCACATGCTACATTTTTAGTAACTTTCAATCTGTCTGAGCTCACAACAAATTGTTTTTGTGTGAAACTGACAAAATATTCAGCAGACAGAGCACTTTGTAGCCAGGGCGACAGGTCCCTGTTTGTGCAGAAGATGCAGCGACTGCAGGACGGTGCGATGAAAGTGTTCCTGACCTCTGTGCGGTACCCACTCTGGGCCAAAACTCATATAAAATTAAGTTATTTGTCGTTGACCTCAGTGTGGGAGTGGGAAACAGGATCTGTCATCTGGCAGAACACCAGGCAGCCCACCTAGCCTGCAGTGAAGGAGTCACAGGATTTAACCCACTAACAGAAAAGTTACAGGCTTGAAGAATTCACTCAAAACCGAAGATTTGGGAACATCTTCTCTAAGTCGGGAACATCTGCCACTCAAAGAGGCTCCGACATTTCAGATTTGAGTCCTTGTTCCATCTCTTCCTTCAGAGGGCCCAATTCACAAAAGTAAACTTAGACCAAAAGTCTAACTTTACTAGTAGTAACTTACCTTTATGAATACCGAAAAGTAGTAAACTTGAACTTAACTCTACATAGTTCTGGGTATCACTGAAGTATTTCACATTTATTGGCTTTGACGATAGTCATGGACATGTTACGCATCCTCTCATCACTCCCTTTCTCCACACCTGCCCTGGAACAACAAAGGGTAGACCCCATAAGCCTATATGTTGCAGACACGTGTCATGGGCAGTGTCATGCTCTGCTGACTGAGCTAGCCGTGCAACCGCATAAAGAAGGAACCCAGAAACATGGTTGTTGTGTTGTTGGCCAGATCTAAGGTCACTGGAATTATGAGCCTATGCACACCATTTTTAGCATACTCTAAGACTTACCATATAATCCATCTTCAAAAGAAATTAGATGTTAACTGAAATGAATCAAAAGTTATTTAATGAAAAGTGCCACACGTGGTCGAAACAGTGGCCAGAACTTTGCAAAGTTAACCTGGTCAACTTTTAGTTGCTGATTGCTGTGTTGAGGTGTTACTCGTGAGGTGATACCTTTGTTCAGGCAGTATTAATGTGTATTAAAATGGCAATATTGCAAAACAATACTGCCACAGAATGTGCTGCATTAAGCACATCGTTTGCCTTCTCCAGCCACATATTTTATTCAACCTTAATTAGGCCCTCGACTGTCGTATGAGTTCTTGATTTCAGAGCTTAAAACACATTCAGACTCAAGAGGGTTTTCGCAGAGTGTTGGGACAGTAACGGGGCGTGACTTCGAATCATAGGCCCCGCCCATGACTATCCCTTCTCTTTGTAATCAATTCTGAATCTTATCTCCAACTCTTAACCCTTGTTTCGCCCTCCCTTGCTCTCTATCTGGGCCCACCTTATATAAATACATGCAGGTATGTAGCTATCAATAGTGCAGTAGGTGCAGTGGCACCAGACCGAGGGGTTTTAAAGCCCCACTGCACACAAGTTCTGGCTGTCTTTTACTCTCCAGCAAGTGAATGGTGGAGCAGTTTCTTTTTTAGGTCTCGCCTAGCGTTGCAGCGCGAATGCGCGGCCATCGCTTTGCGAGGCATGCAGTATACACTATAGTGTGGAAGCTCCGCCCACTCTCCGGCCCATCTTCTTCATTGGCTTAGGTTATAAATGCTGCCTTCCGATTGGTTTTAAGCTTGTTAGTCCCTCCCCATGACAGCCAGGTCAGTCATTTGTATCCTTCCATGGCTACTGGCCCCTTTACTGCACAGACTCTTTTCTTCCCGTCCCTCCCTAACCCCCCCACCCGCAGTGCGTGACTTCTTGGGGCCCCCTGCCCCCCTCCCGCGCACTCCTGGTCGTGCTCGTGCCTTCTCGCGCCCACCCGCACTCCCGTTTTCAATGCAATAGGTCTCGCGTAAATGCGAGTCCTATTGCATTGCCAATGCTTGTTTTCCCCCACTTCCACCACTGGATGTATGGCGAAGGATGCATACAGGTAAAGATGAAATAATCAGTGAACGGAGCGCGAACATGCTCTCGGACTCGTTCCACGGCAGCCCGGACCCCTCGCAGTCACTGGGCCCGGGTGGAGTGAAGTCATGTGGAAGCCTTCCCTGGCTGCCGCCGGTGCCCTGCCGGCCCATGGAGCCTGGCGTGGCGGAGGGCTGCTGCTCTAATCTGGGATCAAACGCAGAAAGGTGTGAACTGGCTTTGCCTGCCTCAGCCGCCTCATTCCCTCTCCAGAGTGCGATAATTCTCCACTGGCGCCGGCTGCGCGCACCGCGATTCATTTGCAGGCAAACAAAAGACGATCTGAAGGCCAAGCATCTGAGTTAAATATTGGCTCGTGCTTCCAGCTACTTGGGGGCCACCCTGCGCATGCTTTTTTTTGTGCATGCAAGAAAAAGTAAATGAACATCGCAGTTTGCGAAGGCCGGACGAGGGGGGGGGTGCTTGCTCGTTTCATGGGAGTGGATGGAGCGCCGTCCTTTCCAGAAGTCAGAGAATTGTTTGTATGTAACAACATCGTTTATTTTTCTCTTTTGAAACCCGGTACACTGTTAGACACAGCTCGCGGACACAGATAACTTGCTACACTGGATAACTGCCTCTTAGGCCCCCCACCCCATGGAGTTGGAGGTGACACTACTTCGCTGCACAAACCACAACTCTGCTCCGCACAACACCCGAACAATGTATTATTTATTCAGAGCGAACACAGTATGCCTGCAGTGTATTAAATCTTCAGTCATGCCAGATAACTCATATGTTTCAAGTTCAGCTTGTCTCTCCTTCCATTTATTGAACGTCTCTGTCAATTTACCGAAATGCCTCTTGCATCTCTCAGTGCTTCTATTCATCCATCCACCTGTTCACCAGCCGATCCTTTATCCACCCGCCCACCCCTGCCATCCATCCATGCATCCATTCATCTATCCCTGTGAGCATCAATCCATCCATCCATGCATCCATCCCTGGGACCACCCATCCATCCATGCATCGATCTATGCATTCATCTATGTATCCATGGGACCATCAATCAATCCATCCATCCATCCATCCAACCCTGGGAGCAACCATCCATCTTTCCTGTCAGACACTTTTCTACATCTTTCTACTGTCCACCCCTCAGTCTGTCCATGGGCTTCTCTTCAATTCCACCGAGTATGCCAGTCCACCTCTTCCCCCATCCTCTGTTTCTGTGCGTCTGAATTCATACTACCTTTCCCCTTCATCCTCCACTCATCCACAAACGAGCCCATCCCTCTCCCTGCTTCTCCTTCTCTGGCCCCACCAAACTCGCCCATCTATCCACCAACCACCCTCTCTCGCCCTCATCTATCCACCAACCAGCCTCTCTCGCCCATCTATCCACCAACCAGCCTCTCTCGCCCATCTATCCACCAACCAGCCTCTCTCGCCCATCTATCCACCAACCAGCCTCTCTCGCCCTCATCTATCCACCAACCAGCCTCTCTCGCCCATCTATCCACCAACCAGCCTCTCTCGCCCATCTATCCACCAACCAGCCTCTCTCGCCCATCTATCCACCAACCACCCTCTCTCGCCCTCATCTATCCACCAACCAGCCTCTCTCGCCCATCTATCCACCAACCAGCCTCTCTCGCCCATCTATCCACCAACCAGCCTCTCTCGCCCATCTATCCACCAACCACCCTCTCTCGCCCTCATCTATCCACCAACCAGCCTCTCTCGCCCATCTATCCACCAACCAGCCTCTCTCGCCCATCTATCCACCAACCAGCCTCTCTCGGCCATCTATCCACCAACCAGCCTCTCTCGCCCATCTATCCACCAACCAGCCTCTCTCGCCCATCTATCCACCAACCAGCCTCTCTCGGCCATCTATCCACCAACCAGCCTCTCTCGCCCATCTATCCACCAACTAGCCTCTCTCGCCCATCTATCCACCAACCAGCCTCTCTCGCCCATCTATCTACCAACCAGCCTCTCTCGCCCATCTATCTACCAATCAGCCTCTCTCGCCCTCATCTATCTCGGTCTCTTCCAAATTCATGACATCCACTTCGATTCCTCCGAATTCGTTCACTCATCTGTCCTTCCTCAGTGTGTTCGTCCACCCAGGCCTATCGTCCCGTCCACCTGCTCTTACAGCCAGTGCTTTAAATGGGCCGGTACTCACTGGTACTGAGTACCGGCACTTCTACATTTCTGGCGCTTGAGTACCGGCACTTCTCTTTGTCCAAAGAGTACCGGTACTCATGGGGCCGTAAACCAAGCTCCGTGAAATTGGCATTAACAAAAATAAGCGCCTTGAGCGGCGGCCCGTGGCGTTCATTCTGAGCTGGCAGGAAGTTTGGGAGGGGCCCGAGTCACACTGTGGTTACTGACACAGTGTCCACTCAGGCTCTGTGGAGTCAATAGCACAGTAGCTGTGTGGGCAGGGCCTGCTAAGGGGCATATCCCTGACTCTCGGGAGATCGAAGAGAAGGCTTCCTGCTGTCATAGCAGAGTACAGCAGCACTTGTTTGGAGCCAGAGCTAGGAGGAAGGTGGTGACAGTGACGCTGTAGCACAGCACTGGGAATTAAGGTTTAGTAATGTGGGCAGCAGCTAATTATGCCGAGATTCTTCTTGTGTTAATAGACAGGAAAGGTCTCATTCAAAAGTAATTATCTTTTTTTCTAAAACAAATATACGCTGATTGTCTAATTTTGTGTGAGTGGAATGTTCTGGTTTCAGAATGCATACAGTACTATTTCACGTGTGGTGTGTATGCCCTAGAGGATGCTAAGGAATGCTGGCTATTCGTGCACAATGTGTATTTTTGGTGTTAAGCCTACACAGAGTAAGATCATGCCCTTGTCTTACTGTGAAAGCTGTTTGATATTGAGTAGAGATGAAGGCTGGTCGCCGAGTTGCTGGCTGTGCAAACAGAAGAACTTGATCTTCACCATTTGAGCTCATTGTGTGATTCTGGGCAACTTGCTTTAGCTAACTGTGCCCCAACTCTTAAGTGAAGCTTAAAAATGGGCTAGGCATATGTACAAGCACTGTGCTTGAACACATCTTTACTTAGCGTTTGTAGTTAACTATTTGTGAGTTTCAGTAATTGCTGGGCATTGTCACAGTGGTTTGCAGGCTTCCAGATGTATTTCCCAGGTTCTTTCAAGTTGTACATGAGTTTATTGCATATGGCGGACCACAAATGGGTGTTCTTGTTGCATCATTGTGGTCTTCCATTCACTCCATACGTGTATGTGTTGTTGTTCGTATACAGCTATGTTGCAGGTGTAGTGTTAGTCATCCTATCATACACTGCAGCTTAGCCCTCCAAGTTATGGGAAGACGTGGATGCTCTTTCCTATGAGTGTTTTGCACGGGATTGCCTTCTGTATTATTCTCCTGGGGGTCGCTACCAAATAGACTTTCATTTGTGTCTACATTGACCTTTTAACAGCTCCTCCCATTGGAAGGTGAAGCGCGTGGCAATGGGGAATGAGCTGGAATGGGGTGACATTGTTTTTGTGCTGAATCAGGACTGTCTAAAAGTCGTCCCCAGGACAGGGGCTCACTTAACAGATATGGGAACACTGTATATAAACCAGCTTTGGCCACATCTGCAGATCTGGCTCCAATGTACCAAGGCTTATAAACACAGACAGTCACAAATGCTATTTACATGCATTGTACACTTACATGCATTGCACACTTACATGCATTGCACACTTACATGCTGCTTATGACATTACAGTTTGTCTTATGTGCTTTGCCAATGTTAGGAAAAAAGTAGCAACTAGCATTGGCAAACCAAATAGGTCCCACTGTAGTGACCTATTGGCTTTGTCAAAGTTTTTTGCCACATAGTGCAGCATCCCAGATGCGGCGCAAAGTGGCTAAAGTTTTTAAAAACTTTAATGGGGCACCTTGTATGATTTTGTAGAAGTGCCCGCCACAGCATGTGCTCGCCTACAAATTATGCAGTCGTTCTTTTTCTTTTTAGTTACTGATCCGGGTTGGATTGGTAACTAAAAATAAAATAAAAATGCAAAAGTGTTTTTTTCTTTTAAAGCAAGCAGGAGTGGGGGAGAATGGAAGCAACATAGAGAAGGACAGTGGAACTGACAAAGCAACAGAGAGAGGGTGTGGCTTAACGGCTAGAGCGGCCAACCTTGAAGCAGAGGAACCAGGTTCGAGTCTTGGCGGGAGACTCAAGCATCCTGTGATTCTGAAAAAATCACTTAATCTCCCTGTGCCTAAAACTGAATTTGTCTGTCTGTAATGCAAGTGGTGCTCATGTAAAGCTCTCTGATACCTTCGGGTTGAGTTTGCGCTATATAAAACTGCAAAAAAAATAAAAATAAATAAATAATGTAAGCGCTTCTAAAACACAGGTACTAAATGCCCTGGGTGCGTGCACAAATGTCCCTGTGTGTGTTCTTGCATGAGTGAGTGTTGTCTGCAGGGTCCAGCACTGCAGATATATAGTTTGAAACCCGACAAGCCCTGTATTACCACACCCTGCCCATGAAGCTCATGTGAAAGGGTGCGCTTGAAGCTAGTGCAAGGCCACTCTCTCTTCAGTGCAGATCTACTTTCTCAGCAGTGTTTCAACACAATTGTATTTTGTTTTTTACAGGCCGTTTTGGGTTAATGAAGGGGCTCTGGGAAGGGTAGAGGTGGGTGAACCAACAAATTAACAAGGCGAGCCCAGTCAGAGCCGAACTAGGAAGTCTGGCTTGGCCTTAAAAGCTCATACATAAGTCGAGCCCTGAAAACATTACCATTGAAATAAAAGTGTATTTGTTTCATGTGGAAGCATTTCACCTTGGTGCATAAGCTTATATCACAGCACTGAGAGGAGTTTGTGCTCCCACCATGAGGACAATGCCATTAGTGATCTAGGAAACGGGTCACTATTCAGGTGTGCATCATTTATGGGCTATTTTCATTTCATGAATTAAGCAACATTATAGTGTATTAAATCTAACACAAGATGGGATTGTGCCGCACACATCTGGAACTTGTGCATTTGAATATACTATCATATGTGCTAACAAAGAAAATGGAGGCTTGGTGAGATAAAATATTTGTCTGCTATCACACAATTTGGTCAGGTGGGGAAGCTGGGATTGATCCCAGAATTTCTGCTATCACACTGTGCAATTCAGCCTCTAGATGGCGTCATCTTTCTTTCCCCCCTCTTATTGCAATTGAGGTCACTATTTTGTCTTTATTCTTTGCACATGAGATTAGAGTTTGGTTAGCAGGCACATGCACTATCACAGTTCAGTTTATTTTTGGCTTGAGGGTGCAAGAGAACCTGGAACAGAGCTAGACCCAGGCATCCGTGCTCAAGCTTTCAGCAGCTTGCCCAACTCCAGAAAGAGGGAATCCGACTTTACAGCAGGTAAGGAGCTTTGAGGCAAAGCTCTGCCGCATAGGAGGGGCTCGGTGATGTCTGCTAAGTGGCAATGAGATAAGAGGGTTAACCATAGTTAAACCTTTCCTAAAAACGTTAAGGAAAATATCTTGTGCGAGTCATATGTGATCTACGTGTTGCACCATGAGAAGCCACTTTAATGATAAATGTACCCTTTTGTACGTATAAGGGAAATGGAATAATCAAAATATACCAGAAATGCTTTCGTATCATTATGCACATCTGCACACCAATTAAATCTCAATCACATTAAATGTGTGCCCCTGTCCGGATCCCTTTGCACTGCCCATAGCCCTGCCCCCAAAGCCCCGCCCCCAAAGCCCCGCCCCCTAATCCACGTCTCAATTTGGTGAGTACCTGCACTTATTTTTTTCCATTTAAAGCACTGCTTACAGCCCACCCAAGCAAAGGTCTATCGAAGAATCCAGGCGTTCGTCGTTTCACACCTTCCACCCACTAAGCCAAACATAAGCATCCAGCCACTCATCCATTCGCCCGTCTAGCCGGCCCGTGGCTCCCTCTGCATCTTCCGGTACTCTTGCGTCTTCCTCTGTCACCTCATGTGTTGTGTGTCACTCCACACCACCCCAGCTCTCCTCGTCTCCCTCTCTGCTGCCTTTCTGAGCTCCACTGCTGCTCAAATGATCCTCACAGGTGGCGCTATTACTGCTCCAAGGCACTACGGGAAGGGATTATTGCGAATACAGCGAGTAGAGGGTGCGGATAATTCAATAAAATGCTGCTGCACGCAGGAACGTTAAAACGCATTGCTGTGTGTGTGTGTGTGTGTGTGTGTGTGTGTGTGGGGGGAGGGGTCGTTTAATGTGTGGTAGAGGCATGTGAGTGAGTGCATGTCTGAGTCCATGTGTGTCTCCACTGGTGCCAGCATGTTTGTGTATGTGGGTAAGGGAGAGGTGTGATGGTGTCTGTCACCCCCCACAGGACAGTATCCCCGACCAGTGACCCCGGCATATTGAGCCAGCTAGGTGCCAGCATGTTTGTGTATGTGGGTAAGGGAGAGTGTGTGGGTGTGTCTGTCACCCTCCACATGGCAGTATCTCCCGCCAGTGGCCGTGGCATCTTGAGCCAGCTAGATATAAGCAAGTTTATGTATGTGGGTAATGGAGAGTGTGTAAATGTCTGTCACCCCACTTGCCAGTATCTCCCACCAGTGACCCTGACATCTTGTGCCAGCTCAGTGCCAGTATATTTATGTATGTGGGTAAGAGAGGCTGTGTGATTGTGTCTGTCACCCCCACTTGCCAGTATCTCCCGCCAGTGGCCCTGGCATCTTGAACCAGCTCCATTTAAAAATGTAAGACTAGCTCACAGTCTCTCTGAATTTTTTGCATTCTGGGACTTGAAGTCCTTTTTTATAATGTTAAAAAAAGATTACAAGCACAGAAAGCTAATGAAACAAGCATTTGCAATGCAATAGGTCTCGCATTTACGGAAGTTTGAGCTATTGGCATTGTAAATAAGAATGCCTTTTATTTATGTTGTAAAAACCAAAATATAAATAAAAGGCATTGTCATTTACAATGCCAATAGCTCAAACTCGCCTAAATGCGAGACCTATTGCATCGCGTGCTAGAATGTTGAGAGCCGCGTCAGCTTTTTATATGTGTAAACCCTGCTTCTAAGTAAGCTTCCTTGAGAGAAAACGTTAAAACGTCCTCTATGCTTTCAATATCACAACACGAATCCCAAATAATAAAGTGTGGTCATCCTAAACAACATCCTAGTTTAGAACTCGCGCGAGTACAGCGCATACTCTTAAGGCCAAGTGCGCTAGAGTTTATATTGTCGACTTTGGAAATGAACCATGGTCTTAGGAATAATGTTTTCTGTTTATTCCTGTAACGCGTTTCCCTTTTCTGCCAAATAAAAATAGATTAAATGTCACTCCCATTATTCCGAACGACACACGTTTAATCAAAATAATTCAGAAGCAACTCAAGATTTAAATTGAGTGTGCCTTAATCAAGCAAACGTCCAACAATTATTTTTTATAATGGGGCCCTGCAGTTTACAGACAGATGAAGAGACGGTCAGGTTGCAAAACATTTTTATTCAGGTGTTCCCGAGAAACAGAAGACGATGTCTATAATGTGGCTTAAAACGAACATGTGCCAGAGGACAGGCATCGCCAGGCAGCCTCAAGACCAACCCTGCCAAAGGACAGGAACTCAGTAGCCTAGGTCTGATGGACAAATGCACGCATTCAGTCTAATGTGCTAGTCCACAGGTGTCAAGGCTTCAAGAAAAGGAAAAAAAAAATCACTGACAAATGCAAGCGTGAACAAGCTGAATGAAAAACCAATACAAAAGTTGCCAGTTGATTTGCGTTCCCTTTCCTTTGTATAATATAGTAGATTCCAGGAAATATTCAGAGTGCTACTATGAGAAACAATAGCAACTGCCTGCCCCAGCCCTACCAGCTCATTGGAGATGCTATACAACTAAAACATCTCTTTGCTAGCTGAGCTCAAACAGTTTAAAAGCGTCTGTGGAAGAGATGCCCAAGTAGAGGCGGGGGCACTTATGTCATGCCTCCGTTATTTCTTAACCCTTTCTTATTAGCCCTGTTGACTGGGACTCTCATCCTTCTAAGTTTAGGCAGCAGAAGCTATTGAATGTATCAGTTGCAGCGCTTATTAAAAGCTTATGGACTACTTCTATATTCGTTTAACTTGCTGAGCCATCTTACCGAGTAATATTTTCCCACCTCCCATATGGCAGGCCTGTGATTATCCCAAGTATTTTATCAATGTGCATTCCAGTTTAGTGGCTGATGCCATTAATAATTACTTTACTGCTTTTACTCGTGCTTCTATAATTAAAAAATATATATGTATGATAATCACCGGAGATCGTTGGGTCTTCCATGTGTTTGGTGATTACGTCACATAGGGATGTCATTGTGCTGAAAATACATGTGAGCGAGGCTACGTTACAGTAGTGTGCGATAATGTGCTGCATCGCTAAACACTTATAAGGTCCCGAAGGCGAGACCGATTGCATTGCAAATGCTTGTTTTTACTGGGACACATGACATCCTTGCTAGGCCACAGGTCAAAGGTTATGGTGTCATTCAAGGGACTTCTTTTACACTCAGCCTTTCCAAGCTTGCTGCATCATTAGTCACAAGGTCTCCATTTACTAATGTTTGGTATGTATGCCATACGTACATCCGATGTATATCCGTACGTAGAAGTGATGACATCCGTACGTAGAAGTGATGACATCCGTACGTAGAAGTGATGACATCCGTACGTAGAAGTGATGACATCCGTACGTAGAAGTGATGACATCCGTACGTACATCTGATGTACATCTATACGTACATCTGATGTACATCTATACGTACATCTGATGTACATCTATACGTATATCTAATGTATATCCGTACATACATCAGATGTGCGTATGGATATACATCAGAAGAATGTGGACGTGATGTATATCCGTACGTACATCTGGATGTATAGCCACGTGCACATCTGACGTATATCCATACGTAGAAGTAAGTGATGTACATCCATACGTACATCATATGCTTATTAATCGTTTCAGTAAAGTACCTTCCTGCTTCACGGTGGATTCCTCCAGACAGAGGACCATGAAACTGAAGCTCACATTTCTAAAGTCACGTGTAAAGTCACGTGTAAAGTCACGTGTAAATGTAAAGTCACGTGTAAAGTCACGTGTAAGTGTAAAGTCACGTTTCTTTCCTGAATGAAGTCGAGACTTCTAAAAGTCGACTCTTTCCCGCCAGAATTCTCACGGAAAAGATCAATTTATCCAGAGCGCGTTTTTAATGCAGAAAGGCACCGATAATACAGGAAGTGGACTCTGCCCGCCCCGCACCCTGTGAGGGCACCGGACGCCTGGCAGCCTGAAGTAAGCTGGTTCCAAGCTTAGAGGTGACACAGCAGACGTAGCCAGGTGGTGTCTTTTATGTTATTTATTCAAGTCTTCAACATCAAAGGTAATAAGGTTAGCAAGTAAAGCAGCCCCACCAGGAGCAGCCTGCCAACTGCTCGGCCCATCTTCCCAGCTGTCTCACACACCAGGCCCCCAAGCATTCCACACAGAACACTCACACTGGCTGAGCAGCTAGGAACAAGGTAAAGGGGAGCACTATAAACATGACATGAAGATATTACACAGCCTCTCCAGGTGTAACCAGGAATTCACCACTGCTCCTGGCATTGAACCCAGCCTCTGCTCGGCGCGGAGTGTAAAGCGCAGTCTTCTTACCACCACCTCTGAAGAGCACAGCTCCTTCATCAGGCCCGCTCCACTCTAGGCCGGCTCCACTCTAGGACAGCTCCACTCTAGGACGGCTCCACTCTAGGCCGGCTCCACTGTAGGACAGCTCCACTTTAGGACGGCTCCACTCTAGGCCCGGCTCCACTCTAGGCCGGCTCCACTCTAGGCCGGCTCCAC
This sequence comes from Calotriton arnoldi, assembly GCA_963921515.1. NCBI lineage: Eukaryota > Metazoa > Chordata > Amphibia > Caudata > Salamandridae > Calotriton > Calotriton arnoldi. The sequence goes on along the minus strand of CAWUFW010007993.1, from coordinate 796,864 downwards.
TCTAGGCCGGCTCCACTCTAGGCCCGGCTCCACTCTAGGCCGGCTCCACTCTAGGCCCGGCTCCACTCTAGGACGGCTCCACTCTAGGACAGCTCCACTTTAGGACGGCTCCACTCTAGGCCCGGCTCCACTCTAGGACGGCTCCACTCTAGGCCGGCTCCACTCTAGGCCAGCTCCACTCTAGGCCCGGCTCCACTCTAGGCCCGGCTCCACTCTAGGCCGGCTCCACTCTAGGCCCGGCTCCACTCTAGGCCCGGCTCCACTCTAGGCCGACTCCACTCTAGGACGGCTCCACTCTAGGACAGCTCCACTCTAGGCCCGGCTCCACTCTAGGCCCGGCTCCACTCTAGGACGGCTCCACTCTAGGCCAGCTCCACTCTAGGCCCGGCTCCACTCTAGGCCCGGCTCCACTCTAGGCCCGGCTTCACTCTAGGCCAGCTCCACTCTAGGCCGGCTCCACTCTAGGCCCGGCTCCACTCTAGGCCCTAAGCCGGCTCCACTCTAGGCCGGCTCCACTCTAGGCCGGCTCCACTCTAGGCCAGCTCCACTCTAGGCCCGGCTCCACTCTAGGCCGGCTCCACTCTAGGCCCGGCTCCACTCTAGGCCGGCTCCACTCTAGGCCCGGCTCCACTCTAGGCCGGCTCCACTCTAGGCCGGCTCCACTCTAGGCCCGGCTCCACTCTAGGCCCGGCTCCACTCTAGGCCAGCTCCACTCTAGGCCCGGCTCCACTCTAGGCCCGGCTCCACTCTAGGCCCTAAGCCGGCTCCACTCTAGGCCTGCTCCACTCTAGGCCCGCTCCACTCTAGGCCCGGCTCCACTCTAGGCCCTAAGCCGCCTCCACTCTAGGCCGGCTCCACTCTAGGCCGGCTCCACTCTAGGCCGGCTCCACTCTAGGCCGGCTCTACTCTAGGCCCGGCTCCACTCTAGGCCCGGCTCCACTCTAGGCCGGCTCCACTCTAGGCCCGGCTCCACTCTAGGCCCGGCTCCACTCTAGGCCCGGCTCCACTCTAGGCCGGCTCCACTCTAGGCCGGCTCCACTCTAGGCCCGGCTCCACTCTAGGCCCGGCTCCACTCTAGGCCCTAAGCCGGCTCCACTCTAGGCCGGCTCCACTCTAGGACAGCTCCACTCTAGGCCCGGCTCCACTCTAGGCCCGGCTCCACTCTAGGCCCTAAGCCGGCTCCACTCTAGGCCCGGCTCCACTCTAGGCCCGGCTCCACTGTAGGCCCGGCTCCACTCTAGGCCGGCTCCACTCTAGGCCCGGCTCCACTCTAGGCCGGCTCCACTCTAGGCCGGCTCCACTCTAGGCCGGCTCCACTCTAGGCCCGGCTCCACTCTAGGCCCGGCTCCACTCTAGGCCCGCTCCACTCTAGGCCCGGCTCCACTCTAGGCCCTAAGCCGGCTCCACTCTAGGCCCGGCTCCACTCTAGGCCCGGCTCTACTCTAGGCCCTAAGCCGGCTCCACTCTAGGCCCGCTCAACTCTAGGCCTGCTCCACTCTAGGCCCGCTCCACTCTAGGCCCGGCTCCACTCTAGGCCCTAAGCCCGCTCCACTCTAGGCCCGGCTCCACTCTAGGCCCTGCTCCACTCTAGGCCCTAAGCCCGCTCCACTCTAGGCCCGCTCCACTCTAGGCTGGCTGCACTGTAGGCACACTCCATCTAGACCCGGCTCCACTCTAGGCCCGGCTCCACTCTAGGCCCGGCTCCACTCTAGGCCCGGCTCCACTATAGGCCCGGCTCCACTCTAGGCCCTAAGCCGGCTCCACTCTAGGCCCGGCTCCACTCTAGGCCCGGCTCCACTCTAGGCCCGGCTCCACTCTAGGCCCGGCTCCACTCTAGGCCCGGCTCCACTCTAGGCCCGGCTCCACTCTAGGCCCGGCTCCACTCTAGGCCCGGCTCCACTCTAGGACAGCTCCACTCTAGGCCCGGCTCCACTCTAGGCCGGCTCCACTCTAGGCCTGGCTCCACTCTAGGCCAGCTCCACTCTAGGCCCGGCTCCACTCTAGGCCTGGCTCCACTCTAGGCCCTAAGCCGGCTCCACTCTAGGCCCGCTCCACTCTAGGCCCGCTCCACTCTAGGCCCGGCTCCACTCTAGGCCCTAAGCCGGCTCCACTCTAGGCCCGGCTCCACTCTAGGCCGGCTCCACTCTAGGCCCGGCTCCACTCTAGGCCCGGCTCCACTCTAGGCCGGCTCCACTCTAGGACGGCTCCACTCTAGGACGGCTCCACTCTAGGCCGGCTCCACTCTAGGCCGGCTCCACTGTAGGCCGGCTCCACTGTAGGCCGGCTCCACTCTAGGACGGCTCCACTCTAGGACGGCTCCACTCTAGGATGGCTCCACTCTAGGCCCGGCTCCACTCTAGGCCCGGCTCCACTCTAGGCCCGGCTCCACTCTAGGCCCGCTCCACTCTAGGCCGGCTCCACTCTAGGCCGGCTCCACTCTAGGCCCGGCTCCACTCTAGGCCCGCTCAACTCCAGGCCTGCTCCACTCTAGGCCCGCTCCACTCTAGGCCCGGCTCCACTCTAGGCCCTAAGCCCGGCTCCACTCTAGGCCCGGCTCCACTCTAGGCCCGGCCCCACTCTAGGCCCTAAGCCCGCCCCACTCTAGGCCGGCTCCACTCTAGGCCGGCTCCACTCTAGGCCCGGCTCCATTCTAGGACCGGCTCCACTCCAGGCCCGGCTCCACTCCAGGCCCGGCTCCTCTCTAGGCCCGGCTCCACTCTAGGCCCGGCTCCACTCTAGGCCCGGCTCCACTCTAGGCCCGGCTCCACTCTAGGCCAGCTCCACTCTAGGCCCGGCTCCACTCTAGGCCCGGCTCCACTCTAGGCCCTAAGCCGGCTCCACTCTAGGCCCGCTCCACTCTAGGCCCGGCTCCACTCTAGGCCCTAAGCCGGCTCCACTCTAGGCCCGGCTCCACTCTAGGCCGGCTCCACTCTAGGCCCGGCTCCACTCTAGGCCCGGCTCCACTCTAGGCCCGGCTCCACTCTAGGCCAGCTCCACTCTCAGGCCAGCTCCACTCTAGGACGGCTCCACTCTAGGACGGCTCCACTCTAGGCCGGCTCCACTCTAGGCCGGCTCCACTGTAGGCCGGCTCCACTCTAGGACGGCTCCACTCTAGGCCCGGCTCCCCTCTAGGCCCGGCTCCACTCTAGGCCCAGCTCCACTCTAGGCCGGCTCCACTCTAGGCCCGGCTCCACTCTAGGCCCGGCTCCACTCTAGGCCCGCTCAACTCCAGGCCTGCTCCACTCTAGGCCCGCTCCACTCTAGGCCCGGCTCCACTCTAGGCCCTAAGCCCGCTCCACTCTAGGCCCGGCTCCACTCTAGGCCCGGCTCCACTCTAGGCCCTAAGCCCGCTCCACTCTAGGCCCGCTCCACTCTAGGCTGACTGCACTGTAGGCACGCTCCATCTAGGCCCGCTCCATCTAGGCCAGCTCCATCTAGGCCCGGCTCCACTCTAGGCCCGGCTCCACTCTAGGCCCGGCTCCACTCTAGGCCCGGCTCCACTCTAGGCCCTAAGCCGGCTCCACTCTAAGCCCGGCTCCACTCTAGGCCCGGCTCCACTCTAGGCCCGGCTCCACTCTAGGCCGGCTCCACTCTAGGCCGGCTCCACTCTAGGCCCGGCTCCACTCTAGGCCCGGCTCCACTCTAGGCCCGGCTGCACTCTAGGCCCGGCTCCACTCTAGGCCCGCTCCACTCTAGGCCCGGCTCCATTCTAGGACCGGCTCCACTCCAGGCCCGGCTCCACTCCAGGCCCGGCTCCACTCTAGGCCCGGCTCCTCTCTAGGCCCGGCTCCACTCTAGGCCCGGCTCCACTCTAGGCCCGGCTCCACTCTAGGCCCGGCTCCACTCTAGGCCCGGCTCCACTCTAGGCCAGCTCCACTCTAGGCCCGGCTCCACTCTAGGCCCGGCTCCACTCTAGGCCCTAAGCCGGCTCCACTCTAGGCCCGCTCCACTCTAGGCCCGGCTCCACTCTAGGCCCTAAGCCGGCTCCACTCTAGGCCCGGCTCCACTCTAGGCCGGCTCCACTCTAGGCCCGGCTCCACTCTAGGCCCGGCTCCACTCTAGGCCAGCTCCACTCTAGGCCAGCTCCACTCTAGGACGGCTCCACTCTAGGACGGCTCCACTCTAGGCCGGCTCCACTCTAGGCCGGCTCCACTGTAGGCCGGCTCCACTCTAGGACGGCTCCACTCTAGGACGGCTCCACTCTAGGACGGCTCCACTCTAGGACGGCTCCACTCTAGGCCCGGCTCCCCTCTAGGCCCGGCTCCACTCTAGGCCCGGCTCCACTCTAGGCCGGCTCCACTCTAGGCCGGCTCCACTCTAGGCCGGCTCCACTCTAGGCCCGGCTCCACTCTAGGCCCGCTCAACTCCAGGCCTGCTCCACTCTAGGCCCGCTCCACTCTAGGCCCGGCTCCACTCTAGGCCCTAAGCCCGCTCCACTCTAGGCCCGGCTCCACTCTAGGCCCTAAGCCCGCTCCACTCTAGGCCCGCTCCACTCTAGGCTGACTGCACTGTAGGCACGCTCCATCTAGGCCCGCTCCATCTAGGCCAGCTCCATCTAGGCCCGGCTCCACTCTAGGCCCGGCTCCACTCTAGGCCCGGCTCCACTCTAGGCCCGGCTCCACTCTAGGCCCGGCTCCACTCTAGGCCCGGCTCCACTCTAGGCCGGCTCCACTCTAGGCCCGGCTCCACTCTAGGCCCGGCTCCACTCTAGGCCCGGCTCCACTCTAGGCCCGGCTCCACTCTAGGCCCGCTCCACTCTAGGCCCGGCTCCACTCTAGGCCAGCTCCACTCTAGGCCAGCTCCACTCTAGGCCTGGCTCCACTCTAGGCCCGGCTCCACTCTAGGCCCGGCTCCACTCTAGGCCCGGCTCCACTCTAGGCCCGGCTCCACTCTAGGCCCGGCTCCACTCTAGGCCCGGCTCCACTCTAGGCCCTAAGCCGGCTCCACTCTAGGCCCGCTCCACTCTAGGCCCGCTCCACTCTAGGCCCGCTCCACTCTAGGCCCGGCTCCACTCTAGGCCCTAAGCCGGCTCCACTCTAGGCCCGGCTCCACTCTAGGCCCGGCTCCACTCTAGGCCCGCTCAACTCTAGGCCCGCTCAACTCTAGGCCCGCTCAACTCTAGGCCCGCTCAACTCTAGGCCCGCTCAACTCCAGGCCTGCTCCACTCTAGGCCCGGCTCCACTCTAGGCCCGGCTCCACTCTAGGCCCGGCTCCACTCTAGGCCCGGCTCCACTCTAGGCCCGGCTCCACTCTAGGCCCGGCTCCACTCTAGGCCCGGCTCCACTCTAGGCCCGCTCAACTCTAGGCCCGCTCAACTCTAGGCCCGCTCAACTCTAGGCCCGCTCAACTCCAGGCCCGCTCCACTCTAGGCCCGCTCCACTCTAGGCTGACTGCACTGTAGGCACGCTCCATCTTGGCCCGCTCCATCTAGGCCCGCTCCATCTAGGCCAGCTCCATCTAGGCCCGGCTCCACTCTAGGCCCGGCTCCACTCTAGGCCCGGCTCCACTCCAGGCCCGGCTCCACTCTAGGCCCTAAGCCGGCTCCACTCTAGGCCCGGCTCCACTCTAGGCCGGCTCCACTCTAGGCCCGGCTCCACTCTAGGCCCGGCTCCACTCTAGGCCCGGCTCCACTCTAGGCCCGGCTCCACTCTAGGCCCGGCTCCACTCTAGGCCGGCTCCACTCTAGGCCCGGCTCCACTCTAGGCCCGGCTCCACTCTAGGCCAGCTCCACTCTAGGCCCGGCTCCACTCTAGGCCCGGCTCCACTCTAGGCCCGGCTCCACTCTAGGCCCGGCTCCACTCTAGGCCCGGCTCCACTCTAGGCCCTAAGCCGGCTCCACTCTAGGCCGGCTCCACTCTAGGCCCGCTCCACTCTAGGCCCGGCTCCACTCTAGGCCCTAAGCCGGCTCCACTCTAGGCCCGGCTCCACTCTAGGCCGGCTCCACTCTAGGTCCCGGCTCCACTCTAGGCCCGGCTCCACTCTAGGCCCGGCTCCACTCTAGGCCCTAAGCCGGCTCCACTCTAGGCCCGCTCAACTCTAGGCCTGCTCCACTCTAGGCCCGCTCCACTCTAGGCCCGGTTCCACTCTAGGCCCTAAGCCGGCTCCACTCTAGGCCCGGCTCCACTCTAGGCCCGGCTCCACTCTAGGCCCTAAGCCCGCTCCACTCTAGGCTGGCTGCACTGTAGGCTGGCTGCACTGTAGGCACGCTCCATCTAGGCCCGCTCCATCTAGGCCCGCTCCATCTAGGCCCGGCTCCACTCTAGGCCCGGCTCCACTCTAGGCCCGCTCCACTCTAGGCCCGGCTCCACTCTAGGCCCTAAGCCGGCTCCACTCTAGGCCCGGCTCCACTCTAGGCCGGCTCCACTCTAGGCCCGGCTCCACTCTAGGCCGGCTCCACTCTAGGCCCGGCTCCACTCTAGGCCCGGCTCCACTCTAGGCCCGGCTCCACTCTAGGCCCTAAGCCGGCTCCACTCTAGGCCCGCTCAACTCTAGGCCTGCTCCACTCTAGGCCCGCTCCACTCTAGGCCCGGCTCCACTCTAGGCCCTAAGCCGGCTCCACTCTAGGCCCGGCTCCACTCTGAGGCCCGGCTCCACTCTAGGCCCTAAGCCCGCTCCACTCTAGGCTGGCTGCACTGTAGGCTGGCTGCACTGTAGGCACGCTCCATCTAGGCCCGCTCCATCTAGGCCCGCTCCATCTATGCCCGGCTCCACTCTAGGCCCGGCTCCACTCTAGGCCCGGCTCCACTCTAGGCCGGCTCCACTCTAGGCCCACTCCACTCTAGGCTCTAGGCCGGCTGCATTCTAGGCTGACTCCACTCTAGGCCCTAGACCGGTTCCACTCTAGGCCCGCTCCACTCTAGGCCGGCTGCACTTTAGGCTGGCTCCACTCTAGGCCCTAGACCGGCTGCACTTTAAGCCAGCTCCACTCTAGGCCCGGCTCCACTCTAGGCCGGCTGCACTCTAGGCCAGCTGCACTTTAGGCCGGCTGCACTTTAGGCCGGCTGCACTTTAGGCCGGCTCCATTGTAGGCCCTAGGCCGGCTCCACTCTAGGCTTGCTCCACTCTAGGCCGGCTCCACTGTAGGCCCTAGGCCGGCTCCACTCTAGGCTGGCTCCACTCTAAGGCCCGACTCCACTCTAGGCCCTAGGTCGGCTCCACTCTAGGTCGGCTGCACTCTAGGCGCGGCTCCACTCTAGGCACGGCTCCACTCTAGGCACGGCTCCACACTAGGCTGGCTCCACACTAGGCCGGCTCCACTCTAGGCCGGCTCCACTCTAGGCCCGAGACAACAGAAAGATTGCAGTTCACACCTCGGCTCACTGGTGTCTAAGCTTTCCCAGCCTCTAGGTGGCACTAATGGCCGAAAACAGCTGCTCCTTTCTGGGGGGGGGAAGGGTTCATTTTCATTAGCTGCACTCAGTGATGTCCAAGAGTCGGCCTCTTCTTCAGTGAGCAGGGCCAGCCATATATATATGTATGTATGGATCAGACCAGGGACGCAACTAGCCCCGAACTTCGGGGGGGGAGGGGGTGGGTCTAACACTCCCAGCCAGGGCTGGCCCTAGCACTGGTCGCACACGGTGCAACATTTCTTTTTTGACGCCCCTCCCCCATTTCCTCCTCTTCCATGAATTCCCTCACTACTACTCACCAACAATGCACCTCATCTCTCTATAGCACCTTTCTGACAAGCATTTCATTTTTTTATAGCGCTACTCATAGTACACTCACTCATTTCTGTGATCTGCATGGTACACGTTCTTTGTAGCAGGCACATTAACCCTCTGCGCAGCGTGGGTGGCAGGAGAGCCCATGTGAGTGCACGGTGAGCGATGTGACAGCGTCAGAGTAGGGTAAGAGAAGTGACTGCAGGGTGAGTAAGGTGACCATATGGTGCAGATGTAAGTGCAGAGTGGGACGAATGAATGCATGGTTAGTGATGGGCTTGTTTGAGTGAGATTGCAGATTGAGCAGTGAGGGGGACAGGTGGGTGAAGTGTCACATGAGTGCGGGTGAGTAGTGTGTTCGTGTGACTTCAGGGTGAGGTACAGGGTGAACAGCGCAAGTGCATTGTGAGTGCAGTGATCACTGTGAGTGCAGGGTGAGCGGGTGAATAGTGTGAGTGCATGGTGATACGTATGAGTGCCTTGTGATCGCTGTGAGTGCAGGGTGAGCATGAAAGTGAAGGGCGAGAATGAGGAGTGAGTTGTCTGAATGCAAGGTGCATTCCCAGACACTTGAAGTAACTCAACATGTTATTGACAGCGGCATAGAGTTTCAGATATAAGTTAAACTATTGCTATTATGCAGGGCTTTAAGTGGTATGAAAAAACTGGAGAGTGTAGGAAGCCTGGTTTCTGTTGCAGTAACCCCCCCCACTTTTTGCTAGATTTCTAATGCACTTTGACTTGATGTGCCCTGGGTCCCTGCCAATCAGGTTCCCAGGGCCTGTGTTCTTTCCCAAAACTGTACATTTGTACCCCCAATTGGCACCTCTCTGGCCACATGTAAGTCCCTTGTAAAAGGTACTATGGGTACCAAGGGCACTGTGGCCAGGGAAGGCCTCTAAGGGCTGCAGCACTTATTGTGTCACCCTTAGAGGTACTGTACCTTAACACCCACACACTGCCATTGCAGGCTGCGTGTTTTGGTGCAGAGAAAATTGAAGAGTTGACATGGGACACATTCCTTTGTGCCATGCCTGCAACCCACTGCCTGTGGTATAGCTAAGACACCCCTCTAGCTGGGTGCACAGTACCACTGGTGAGGGTACAGTTACATGAGCACTTTTAGACATTGTATGTGCAGTAAAGCCATAAAGAGTATATGGTCTGGGAGTTTGTCATTACGAACTCCACAGCACCATGATGGCATTACTGAATTCTGGGAAGTTTGGTAGCAAACTTCTCAGCATAATAAACCCACATTGATGCCAGTGTGTGATTTATTATACAATGCACTCAGAGGGCATCTTAGAGATGCCCCCTGAAAAACGACCAGCCTCTGGTGGGTTCTCTGACTGGTACACACCAGCCTGCCACCACGAGACATGTTTCTGGACCACTGGGGTGGGAGCCTTTGCTCCCTGAGCCCAGAAACAAAGCCTTTCCTGGGCGGAGGTGGTCACACCTCCCCCAGGCCACGAAGAGCCATCTGTGGCAGGGGAGCTTCAAAGGCCTTGCTGCCTTTGTAACACGACCCCCAGACTCTCCTGCTATCTGGAGCATGCCCCCTTCCTGTCTCACCTTCTTTTCGGCTGGAAGACAGGTGGGAAAAATTAGAACAGCCCAGAAGAGGTGCCCACCTCTGCCAATGCCACCCCTCAGGTGGGGGAGGCGAGGTGAAGCCCACTCTTCAGTGCCCACAATCTTGCAGATGGCAGGCACTCTCCAATCGGGGTTAGGGATTGTGCCCACTCCCCCACTTGGGGTGAACACACCACGGGTGTAGTCACCCTAAGGTCAGTAGCCCATTGGCTACTCACCTCGAGACCCCTAAAACGTCCCCTAAATTCAGTATTTAGGGGGCAGCCCTGAACCAAGAAGACAGATCCCCACAACCTAAGAAGAAGAAGGACGAAAGAAGACGCCCAGCAGAGGAGACTGCAGAGAAGAACTGACTTGGCCCCAGCCCTACCGGCCCGTCTGCAGTTTCCAGAGATCCTGCGCCAAAAGTCACCTTGTCTTGCAGCCAGTGATCTCTAGAACCCTTGGGAGGACTGACTGCCTTCAACAAAGATCGGATCTCCTGTGAACAGCAGCTCTGTTCAAAAGAAACTCCCAAGACAGACTCTGAGCCTGCTGAGGACAAAGAAACCCGACGCCTGGAACCACCACTGCACCCGACGCCTGCGGCCCGAATCTGGGTGGCCCACCGGTTTCAGCGAGGTCCCCCAGCGCTCCAGAGCCCGAGTCCACTGTGGGTTGACCCCTCCAGGACTCCCCGACGTCACCTGCAACCTCTGCATGGAGACCCCCCCCAACTGCGAGTGGCCCGGTAAGATGAAATCTGACCTCAAAAGACACCCTTGTATCCAGCCGCCCTGCGCCCTGGAGAAGAGAACCCGAGGTGCACCTACGTCCAGAGCCTTCCAACTTAACTGCCCAGATGTTGGCTCCTCCCGGAAGTCTTCCTGGACCGAGCCTGCAGCCAAAAACTAAAACCGGCAATCCCCATTGAAAACAACAGGGCACCCAACGCCAAAACAGCACCCAGCCGCCCCTGTGCCGCTGTGGGTGCACCTTGTATTCTAACTCAGACCCCCCTTTGCCCTGAGCCTAACACCAGGAGCTTTGCTCCCACAACCTTGTGGCCTGCTCGTGAGCAGCCACCAACCGGAGGCCCATATCCCCCATTGGATAACATTGGGCCTCAGCACTCTGCACCCGGCCGCCCTAGTGCTGCTGGGGGTGTTTCAAGAGTGCATCCTTGACCCTTGGGGAGCCTGGTTCTAACCCCAGAATACCGACTCCCACAAACCAGTACTTACCTGCAAACCGATAACTTCATTTCCTCCCGTAGGATTGCATTGACTGCTTTTCCTTGAAAATTCTTTTAAGTGTGGAGTTGGTTTGTATGAAACATTGAAAAACTGCATATGTGTAAAAACTGAATTACTTACCTTTTGTCTAGGAAATGTCTCAGTGTGATATCTAGGCATATCACACTGATTAGCAAAAGTAACTTAAAAAGTTATCTAAAAAGTAACGTGCACACTAATCTGTAAAGCAACTGTTTACTTACCTGTAAATCAACCAACTGCATTTGAACCTGCATTCAACTGTAAATCACTGCATAAGATTTTGCAAAGTATTATTTCACTTACCTGCACAGGTCTGGCTTGGTTTTAGAAATAAAATAACTAAATAATAGTTTTTGATACAAACAAATTGGTCTGAGTTCAGTCTTTGAGTGTGTGAGACCATTTGCTGACTGAGTGTGTACAACAAATGCTTAACACTGTCCTCTGATACTGCCTTACTGCTCGACCACACTACCACAAATAGAGAGTAAGGTTCTATCTAACTTTACCTCTGCCTACCTTTGGGGTTCCATTGGACTCGGTGCACACTATACCTCACTTTGGTATAGTATATACAGAGCCAGCTTCCTACAGGGAGGTCTCTCAAAGGGGCGATATAATTAAGGGCGTGGCTTAAAACATTTATGTTAAAAAGCTGTGCTCAGCATAATGTGCCGCCCGACTGGTATTTCGCTGCTTCTGTTGTTGCCTCCACATAAGTAACATTACACCTACAACAAGCCTGGACTATTGGCTTTGTCAAAGGTTGTTAGTTTCATAGGATAAATATACTATATGCATACATACAACTATTGCTTTGTTGTATATAATATTGGAAATGCTTTAGTTCTTGTGCAAGAGGTTGTGGCGTAATGGCTAGAGCTGCCAACTTTGGAGGTGAGGAAGCAGGTTTGAGTCTCAGCGTCAGCTCAACATCCTGTGTTTCTGGGCAAATCACTTAATCGCCGGTGCCTACCAAAAAATAAATGAAGATGCCCCTGTTGGTGCTCATGTAAAGCACTTCAAGTTTAGCAATACAGAACTGCAAAAAAATAAAAGTTACATCCAAAGTTAAGATTTTTTTTTCCAGTCTGAGTGTGAGGGTGAAAATGGAGAGCCCGATAGGGTCCCGTCTCGGCGCCTGCTTTTCAGAATGCTGGTGCTGAGCACCGGCAGGATCCGGCCCACTTAAAGCCCTGCTATTATGGCATTAATCAGGGATCGAGGGTGGAGGAAATAAATATTGTGCTGATCCTACAACAAACTTCCAGTCTTATGATTAGGGTTGCCAGCTCATTATTTTGATGTCCCAGATGGTACAAAAATAAACAGTCACCTAAAGCCGTATATTTCAGCACTTTCTGTGCGTACTTGGAACAGCAAATATAAATAGAAAGCACTTTTAAATGTGTTCTAGGGCGGCCTGAATGATCCATGACTGATCATTAAAGGGAACAAAGACAGAGAAGTCACATTACAAATGAATACAGACTTTTATTATTTATAACCCTATTTAGTGTCAAGAGAGGTCTTTGCAGGCTCTTTAAACAACACATGGCTGGCATGTTTCTCTTGGTGACCCTACTTTATATTCCTTTTCATGAAATGCGTTCTCACACTGCCCCAGTAACTGTAAAATACAAATGTAAGGAATAGGCAGAGTGGGGGCCCAGGGGGTACTGGAACCAGAAAAAAAAACTAAGCCTCGGTAACCAGTTTACAAAGGATTGTAAATATGCAAATGGTCTTTAAAGACCTGTGAAAAACTCGGGCGTGCCGTGCTGTGCTGGAGATAAGACTCGAGACACGGCCCAGCCGAGCCCACAGCAGCTCGAGCTGCAGCAGCCCGGGCTGAGACACACGACGGGGGGGCTGAAGCCCTTTCAGCCCAATGGGCGTTGCACGCCTGGATCTGACTATCCCTCTCAAGCCTGAAGGTTGAGACAAGCATCTGTTTGTTCGCACCAGCCCGGCCTCCTCCACTCAGCCCTGGTTGGGGAGAGGGGGGACATGTAGCAAGGGATGTCAAGGGGTAGGTATAGCCCAGTGGGCCATATCTGGGAGCTGATAGGACCAGCAATCGATTACTGGGGTTGGGTAGGTCCCAGCCAGGAGTACCTGCTAGTGGGTAGGGTCCGGTGAGGGATCCCGTAAGTATGTTAAAGTGAGGAAAACCTAGGGGGTATATAAAGCTCCATAGCAGTACCTGGTATAATAATGACCCAGAGAGGGCCAGTAAGGGATACCTTAGGGTAGATCGGTCCCGGGAAGGGATACCTTAGGGTAGATCGATCCCGGGAAGGGATACCTTAGGGTAGATCGGTCCTAGGAAGGGATACCTTAGGGTAGATCGGTCCTAGGAAGGGATGCCTTAGGGTAGATCGGTCCCAAGAAGGGATACCTTAGGGTAGATCGGTCCCGGGAAGGGATACCTTAGGGTAGATTGGTCCCAAGAAGGGATACCTTAGGGTAGATCCATCTCAGGAAGGGATGCCTTAGGGTAGATCGGTCCTAGGAAGGGACACCTTAGGGTAGATCCATCTCAGGAAGGGATGCCTTAGGGTAGATTGGCCCCAAGAAGGGATACCTTAGGGTAGATTGGTCCCAAGAAGGGATACCTTAGGGTAGATTGGTCCCAAGAAGGGATACCTTAGGGTAGATCGGTCCTAGGAAGGGATACCTTAGGGTAGATTGGTCCCAAGAAGGGATACCTTAGGGTAGATTGGTCCCAAGAAGGGATACCTTAGGGTAGATCGGTCCTATGAAGGGATACCTTAGGGTATATTGGTCCCAAGAAGGGATACCTTAGGGTAGATCAGTCCTAGGAAGGGACACCTTAGGGTAGATCCATCTCAGGAAGGGATGCCTTAGGGTAGATTGGTCCCAAGAAGGGATACCTTAGGGTAGATTGGTCCCAAGAAGGGATACCTTAGGGTAGATTGGTCCCAAGAAGGGATACTTTAGGGTAGATCGGACCTAGGAAGGGATACCTTAGGGTAGATTGGTCCCAAGAAGGGATACCTTAGGGTAGATCGGTCCTAGGAAGGGATGCCTTAGGGTAGATCGGTCCTAGGAAGGGATACCTTAGGGTAGATCGGTCCCAAGAAGGGATACCTTAGGGTAGATCGGTCCTAGGAAGGGATGCCTTAGGGTAGATTGGCCCCAAGAAGGGATCCCTTAGGGTAGATCCATCTCAGGAAGGGATGCCTTAGGGTAGACCGGTCCCAAGAAGGGACACCTTAGGGTAGATCCATCTCAGGAAGGGATGCCTTAGGGTAGACCGGTCCCAAGAAGGGACACCTTAGGGTAGACCGGTCCCAAGAAGGGATACCTTAGGGTAGATCCATCTCAGGAAGGGATGCCTTAGGGTAGATCCATCTCAGGAAGGGATGCCTTAGGGTAGATTGGTCCCAAGAAGGGATACCTTAGGGTAGATTGGTCCCAAGAAGGGATACCTTAGGGTAGATTGGTCCCAAGAAGGGATACCTTAGGGTAGATTGGTCCCAAGAAGGGATACCTTAGGGTAGATCGGTCCTAGGAAGGGATACCTTAGGGTAGATTGGTCCCAAGAAGGGATACCTTAGGGTAGATCGGTCCTAGGAAGGGATGCCTTAGGGTAGATTGGTCCCAAGAAGGGATACCTTAGGGTAGATCCATCTCAGGAAGGATTGTCTTAGGGTAGACCGGTCCCAAGAAGGGACACCTTAGGGTAGACCGGTCCCAAGAAGGGACACCTTAGGGTAGATCCATCTCAGGAAGGGATGCCTTAGGGTAGATTGGTCCCAAGAAGGGATACCTTAGGGTAGATTGGTCCCAAGAAGGGATACCTTAGGGTAGATTGGTCCCAAGAAGGGATACCTTAGGGTAGATCGGTCCTATGAAGGGATACCTTAGGGTAGATTGGTCCCAAGAAGGGATACCTTAGGGTAGATCGGTCCTAGGAAGGGACACCTTAGGGTAGATCCATCTCAGGAAGGGATGCCTTGGGGTAGATTGGTCCCAAGAAGGGATTCCTTAGGGTAGATTGGTCCCAAGAAGGGATACCTTAGGGTAGATTGGTCCCAAGAAGGGATACTTTAGGGTAGATCGGACCTAGGAAGGGATACCTTAGGGTAGATTGGTCCCAAGAAGGGATACCTTAGGGTAGATCGGTCCTAGGAAGGGATGCCTTAGGGTAGATCGGTCCTAGGAAGGGATACCTTAGGGTAGATCGGTCCCAAGAAGGGATACCTTAGGGTAGATCGGTCCTAGGAAGGGATGCCTTAGGGTAGATTGGCCCCAAGAAGGGATCCCTTAGGGTAGATCCATCTCAGGAAGGGATGCCTTAGGGTAGACCGGTCCCAAGAAGGGACACCTTAGGGTAGATCCATCTCAGGAAGGGATGCCTTAGGGTAGACCGGTCCCAAGAAGGGACACCTTAGGGTAGACCGGTCCCAAGAAGGGATACCTTAGGGTAGATCCATCTCAGGAAGGGATGCCTTAGGGTAGATCCATCTCAGGAAGGGATGCCTTAGGGTAGATTGGTCCCAAGAAGGGATACCTTAGGGTAGATTGGTCCCAAGAAGGGATACCTTAGGGTAGATTGGTCCCAAGAAGGGATACCTTAGGGTAGATTGGTCCCAAGAAGGGATACCTTAGGGTAGATCGGTCCTAGGAAGGGATACCTTAGGGTAGATTGGTCCCAAGAAGGGATACCTTAGGGTAGATCGGTCCTAGGAAGGGATGCCTTAGGGTAGATTGGTCCCAAGAAGGGATACCTTAGGGTAGATCCATCTCAGGAAGGATTGTCTTAGGGTAGACCGGTCCCAAGAAGGGACACCTTAGGGTAGACCGGTCCCAAGAAGGGACACCTTAGGGTAGATCCATCTCAGGAAGGGATGCCTTAGGGTAGATTGGTCCCAAGAAGGGATACCTTAGGGTAGATTGGTTCCAAGAAGGGATACCTTAGGGTAGATTGGTCCCAAGAAGGGATACCTTAGGGTAGATCGGTCCTAGGAAGGGATACCTTAGGGTAGACCGGTCCCAAGAAGGGATACCTTAGGGTAGATCGGTCCTAGGAAGGGATGCCTTAGGGTAGATTGGTCCCAAGAAGGGATACCTTAGGGTAGATCGGTCCTAGGAAGGGATGCCTTAGGGTAGATTGGTCCCAAGAAGGGATACCTTAGGGTAGATCGGTCCTAGGAAGGGATGCCTTAGGGTAGATTGGTCCCAAGAAGGGATACCTTAGGGTAGATCGGTCCTAGGAAGGGATGCCTTAGGGTAGATTGGTCCCAAGAAGGGATACCTTAGGGTAGATCGGTCCTAGGAAGGGATGCCTTAGGGTAGATAGGTCCCGGGAAGGGATACCTTAGGGTAGACCGGTCCCAAGAAGGGACACCTTAGGGTAGACCGGTCCCAAGAAGGGATACCTTAGGGTAGATCGGTCCCAAGAAGGGACACCTTAGGGTAGACCGGTCCCAAGAAGGGATACCTTAGGGTAGACCGGTCCCAAGAAGGGATACCTTAGGGTCTTTCGGTCCTAGGAAGGGATGCCTTAGGGTAGATCGGTCCCAAGAAGGGACACCTTAGGGTAGACCGGTCCCAAGAAGGGATACCTTAGGGTCGTTCGGTCCTAGGAAGGGATGCCTTAGGGTAGATCGCTCCTAGGAAGGGATGCCTTAGGGTAGATCGGTCCCAAGAAGGGACACCTTAGGGTAGACCGGTCCCAAGAAGGGATACCTTAGGGTAGATCCATCTCAGGAAGGGATGCCTTAGGGTAGATTGGTTCCTGGAAGGATACCTAGGTAGAGGTATATATTCCAGGGGGTAGAAAGGTCTTGTGGCTATGTTCCAGATGATGGGTAGGGGGGGGCTCAGCAACAGATCCCTCAGTGTAGTTAGAGTCCAGAAAGATATACCTAAGGATGTGAAGGGCTCAGGGATGGGTTCCCGGGTAAGTTTGAGGGAGTGGAAGGATCCCAGTGAGAGCTGCCTGGCCTGGGTAAGGCCCAGCTAGGCTTTCTGACTTGGGATGTCATAGCCCAATGAAAGATGCCTAGAGTAGCTAGGGCCCAGTGAGAGGCACCTGAGGTAGGTAGGGCCCAGTGACAGATAACTAGGGTAAGTAGCAGCTATTGATGGATATCTGGGGTAGGTGGGTCTCAGTGAGGGATACCTGGAGTAAGTAGGGCCCAGTGACAGATAACTAGGGTAAGTAGGGGTCAGTGGTGGATATCTGGAGTAGGTAGGACCCAGTGAGGGATTCCTGGGGTAGGTAGGACCCAGTGACAGATAACTAGGGTAAGTAGCGGCCAGTGATGGATAGCTGGGGTAGGTAGGACCCAGTGAGGGATTCCTGGGGTAGGTAGGACCCAGTGACAGATAACTAGGGTAAGTAGCGGCCAGTGCTGGATAGCTGGAGTAGGTAGGACCCAGTGAGGGATACCTGGGGTAGGTAAAGCCCTGATATGTTTTCTGAAACGTATCCAAATATGGCCCGAGCTCTGGGATCTGCAGACCCTCTGTCAGTGCAGACCTAGTCAACATACCAACGTGAGACTGAGAACCTGGTGGCGTAACCCACAAAACACCCGAGCATTACATGAGGATGGTGCGTTCTGGGCAATGATCAGTCCTGTGAGACTCACACGAGTACTTGTTGTTACTAGGTTCCAAACCTCCCTTCACCATGAATAGACACACTAAGAGTATATGTTATGACTTTTGTTAAAGTCATGCAGTGCGTATTATGTGTACAGCTGTGATGATATATACAAACAGAATAGTCGCACCAGTAGCAGCTAATAGACTATTGGAAAGAATTGCGACAGTGTAATGGTAGTTTAGAGTTTCCCTGCATTTGTTCACCAGCCCTTCCCTTCTTCCCTCTAATGAAGCTTTCCGAGCACCGAAAGGAGCCAGTATGAGTCTCTTAGGTGGCCTTGACTTTCACCCGGATACTTTAGTGGTGCAATGGAGGCACTACTGTACAAAAAGAGCTGTTGTCTCTCTCTCTCTCTGTCCCCTCTATCTCCCCACCTCTCTCCTCTTTTTCTCCTCTCTCCTCTCTCTCTCTCTCCTCTTTCTCCTCTCTCTCTCCCCTCTCTTTTTCCTCTCTCTCATGTCCCCTCTCTATCTGTCTCTCCCCCTCTCTCTCTCCCTTTCTCTCTCTCTCCCTCTCTCTCCACTGTCTCTCTCTCTCCCTCCCTCTCTCCTCTCTTCCTCCCTTCCTCCCTCTTTCTTTCTCTCCTCTTTCTTTCTCTCTCTCTGCCTCTCCCTCTCTCTCGCTCACTCTCTCTTACCCTATGTCTCTCTCTCACTCTCCTCTTTCTCTCTCTCTCTGCCTCTCCCTCCCTCTCTCTCTCACCCTATGCCTCTCTCTCGCTCTCTCTCCCCTCTCTCGCTCTTTCTCTCTCATCCCTCTCGCTCTCCACTCCCACCTTCTCTCTCTCCTCTTTCTCTCTCCC